>JAFFZR010005912.1:0-16240 GCA_018397195.1 Lethrus apterus
CACCATATGTCTCCGTTTAAAATTTTGTCAGTAATTGTTATAAACAAATTCAAAAAGCCATTGCATATTACATGCATATGAATTGGCATTACTGCATAGCCTCTCTCCGAGATGTCGTTTTATGTATATGGTTTAATGGTTATCTGTCATATGTTTCGTTGTTGAGATAGTTGTGTGTTGTTGGTGTTTCCTTTTAGTTATTTGAACTTTCTCTAAACAAGATGCAAAGGAAGACACGGAAAGCACGAAGACAGAAAACAAAACATAGAAATCTGGTACCCCGAGAGAAGCTATGAAGTTACATGTATGCCAACTTAAAGATAAAGAAAAGCGCATCGCTTTGTAGAATTCAATTAAAACAATTATCACAACATTTTAAAGCGATATATATGCACTGATATAAACTTAAAAGTTGTATAATACTCATATAACGGCCTTGTATTTTAAATGTTTATAATAAGTACATATCAGCAGATTCAAAATTGTTCTATTTAATTTGACACCTATTTATATCAACCATAAGGGTCAGTTTTAAGACGGTCAAAATGTGAACGACTCCTGTTTAAATTTCGTGCTCGTTTTTAACGTCATCACTAATGGGGTCCATTGTTTTTTTGTGTGAAGCATTGTAATCAGCGGAAAAATCACTGTATCTTTGCTAATTTAACCGACTCTGTAGCTCCAAAAATAACGAAGATAGCAATAGTGCGCAGATAACTTTGAACACCCTATATATATATATATATATTTTTGAGCAGACAGACTAAAACTTAAAGGAAAAGCACCACTGGGTTTTATTTTGTCTATGACATATGAATATTTTTTTCTTTTTAATTAGAATTTTAATGAAAGTTTGCAAAAGTTTAATATTACATGATTGAGCGTGATTATTTCCCATTAGCATGATGTCCACTACGTAAATACTTATTAAAATAACTATTACATTAATTGGACTTACTTAATATTCATTAATATCCTACATAAATCAAAAGATACATTTCTAAATGTTTATTTATTTATTTATTTATATACAGTTAATTGCAATTAAAAAACTCTTACCTTAACGGAATATCAGTTATATTCCTGTTACTTTACGAAACGACGCGTTACGATTTATGCATTTCTAGTTTACGAAACGTTCCGTACGACAACATAAATGAAAATTTATAAATGGAAAATTGAAGTTTAACGCACCAAGAGCCCGGAAGAAGTTTGTTGTGTTCGATAAATTGCAACCGTAAAAACCTATCAAACCTTTAATAACGTCTTTTGTATTTCCTATTCGTGAAATCAGTCGGGAAACGGTGTACCTACAGGTTGTCGAGAAGCTGTTATACACACGAATGCCGTAATGGTTTCCCGCAAATAACCGACGTGATTTAAATGCCGTACGTACAAAACCACAGTAAACAGATACTCGTCAATACGATACTGTTTACGTGTGATCTATTAGCGAAACCCTCACCACACTATAAATCTTTATAATAACAGTGATTGTTGCGCTAATCCAACAAATTTGAAATGATTTATAAATAAATAAATTTATAGATTAACCTAGATTTCAGTAAATCAATAAATAAGGGATTAAGGAACTATGCACGATAAACTGTTGTTTTAATTTATTTTAATTAATTAGTGAATTTGGGAAAACAAAAAAAAGCAGAAAAGCAAGCACGGAAATGAAATTCCTGAGAATAAGAGAAGGAAAAACAAGACAAGATAAAATTAGAAACTAGGATATGAAGCGTATAGATGCAAAAGCAGACATTTCACATTTTCTACACCATCTTTATGTAAAATTTAGCAGGAACATGATTTTCAAACTCTCAGTGGCATAACCACTTAACCGAAGCCGTAATTAGCGTTTGAAATTCAGCCTTAGATGAAAAGCAGACATTTGCGCATACAAATTCAATGCAAAAGCAAACATTTGCCTTTAGACAAATGAGGTTGTGGTTCTTTAGTCACGTGATTTCCTGATCATGCTCTTATTAGGATTCTTGTTTTTAATCAAAGCAGCACGTGGTGAAATAAGTACGTGAAAAATAATTTTGTGTGTGTTATAATAAAAAAAACTGGTGAACTGTATTATAAGAATGATATTGGTGTTGGAAAGAGCATCTGTAAAAAGGGCAAGCAAATTACTCAAATAAATTTGCAACCCTTGAGTGTAGGTGGAATTCTTAAGCCCGACAAATTAAAAAGCGTTTCAACTTTGTTGGCCAAACATTATGAAGCGGATTGGAAGACCAACAAAAGTCTTTACTACTTCAAAAACGCTTTTGAAAGAGAAACATTTATCTACTGGATTAGCAGTAGATAAACGTCATGAAAATGAAGATATGGTTATTTTGTCGGACGCTGAAGACGATGCGTTAAGAGTTTACTTTTGTTCATTTTTTTTGCTGCTAACTGTATTCCTAAATACACTTTATAATTATTATTATAGGTATATTTTTCTTTCGTTTTTTTTATTGCAATCCTAAATTTCTTTTGGTGTTTGATCATTATTATTGAGATACAAAACCAGGCCCTTGCAGTTCACTCAGATGCATAAGCAGACATTTGCAAGTCTAAGCTGCAAAACCAGACATGTGCAATTTTTTTAAAAAAATATCTTTTTAGTGATAAATCAAACATTTCTGAATTAAACGACAATTTTATTACAACAAATAATGGCAACATTCTGTAAAAACTGCAAGTTGATTGATCAATTTATAAGGTCTGGGCACGTTTTTTCGTTTTACTCAAAACTAGTTATGCGTGAAATGTCTGCTTTTGTATTTATACGTTTCATATGGAAATATGCTAATTAGTCAAATATTCGAAGCGAAAGAAATAGGAAAAAAAGAGAGGCAGACCAACAAGAACATGAAAGGAATAAGTGCGCTCACGAGATGGGAGGATACAAAAGTGATAGTAAAGAACAGAAAGTGGAGTTAAATATGGAAGAAAATACATGAAAGCTCAACTCCGACATAATTCGATACCGAAAGGTATGAGAATTTCCAGGATATTTACATAATTTCAATTATCCATTTAAGTTTCTATTGAAATAATGTATATTAATATTTTTATATTTTAAATATTTGTTTTATATTTCATTTATAAGGGAGTGTATAGTCGTTATTTGTGGATTTGGAAGCAGCATATGATTCATGGTTGACAGGGAAAAGCTGTGTTTAGAGAGAATGGTAATTTCTGTGCAAATGAAATGGAATTTTTGGAGAGTGCACGAAAAGACATTTTGTAGGGTGAACATTGGCGAGAAAGTAACTGTGAAATTCCGAACAAGTAAAAGTGTGTTCTCTAAGACCAATTTTGTTCCAAGAAGGAAAATAATAGTGTGAAAGACATGCTTGAATGAGAAAGGGCAGGGGACGGAATTAATGAGGAAGCCATTGGAAGCAAAGAAGAAGTTACTTGAATGTTATATTATTGTATCTGTATATTATATGTACTTATACAGTGCGCGTCAAAAGTAACGCATAAATTCACTTATATCTAACATTTTGTAAAAAAGTCTTATGTGACGGTAAAAATTTTCTTTTGCGACTTCATTTTCATGGCGTACTGGGTTTCACTTTTCTTTTTAATGGCAACAACCCCCCTTTTTTATGACATTTTCGGGTAGATCAAAAAGTTCTCTATTAAAACCCCTACAACATAACATGTTTAAAGGGTTTTATAACAAAATCTAAAAAATATTTGCCCCCATCATGATAAATCATAAAAAAAATTGAAACAAACAATCATGTTCTCACCTGTCACCTAGACAGATTTACTTGTCATTTGATGAAAAGTTTAAATTCCCATCTTATCATCATGCGTTTGAGCGAAATAGAACGTATCGAAAATTTGATGTCGATTGGGTACGGAGATCGTGTAAGAACCCAGCAACAAGTTTGTGCCGATGACGAAACAAGCTTGTCAATCCTTTTGGAACTTGAGAATAATCCTCATTTTTCGTCTAACGAGTTTGGCCTAAATTATGATATTAGTCAATCATCTGTCCTAAGACTTTTAAGACGTGAAAAGTATCATCCTTACAAGATTCAGTTGGTTCAAGAATTGTCAGAGGACGATCCTGATCGACGGACGGAATTTTGCGAAAATATGATGAACATTTGCCAGGAACATCCAGAATTCTTAGAAAAATTTTATTCTCAGATGAGGCTAAATTTTATCTCAACTGAACGGTTAAGAGACAAAACTGTCGTTACTGCGCAAAAAATAATCCACACTGGATGCAAGAAGGTCATTCTCAACACCCGCAAAAACATAATGTATGGGCAGGAATTATTGGTGATCACATTGTTGGGCCTTATTTAACTAGGCTTTCTTCGAAACACTCTCCTACTCACTTTAGTCGAATTATTCCCTAATAACTTGGAACCAGGTTTACCCAATAATGAAATTTGGTTTCGACAAGACGGCGCGAACCCACATTATGCTGTCAATGTACGGGCCATACCTACATGAAATTTTTCCAAACAGATGGATTGGTAGACGGGGAGCTAAAGAGTGGCCCCCTAGGTCACCAGATATCACACCGTTAGACTACTTTTTATGGATATTTAAAAAGCAAAGTGTATCGAAATCGTCCTCAAAATTTAGATGATCTAAAAGAGCGTCTTAGAAGAGAAATTAGGGCAATAACACCTGGCAACACCTGGAAAATTTGTCTATTGTCTTACCTGCGGACACTTATGATTTATCAAGATGGGGAAAAATATTTTTTAAATTTTGTTATGAAACCCGTACAACATGTTATGTTGTCAAAAAGAGAACTTTTTGATCTACCCGAAAATCCCATTAAAAAAAAAGTGAAACCCAGTAATGACTTTTTTACAAAATCGCTATACCCCTTGAAGAATTTTTCTGTAAAACCTCTATGTTAGCAATAAATGAATTTATGCGTTACTCGATTCTGACGACATTGACATTGTCTGTACTCAATTACTATAAACAATAATAGTACAAATGTGTGCACACACGCACACAATTTATAATTCTATAAATAAAATAAAGAGAATGGATATTTCCAGCCGAGCTTATAAAAGTTGTAACAATAAAACAATTTTCCAATAACATTTTCTATACGGAGCGATTAAGCATAATAATAGGCTTTATGGCTTAAATATTATCTGGCAATGTATTATAAACTTTAATTGCACGAAATTCCGGACTAATTGTAAGTTAATGTAATGCTGTTTTATGTATAGGAATGCTCAACTGATCGGACGATCTGGTTATTTATTATTTTATTGTATATCACGGTTTTTAGTAAACATATTCGCAAACATAAGTTCATGTAAATAGAGTGATGCCTGTGGCATGATACCCCTTTGCTGATAAATTGTGGATAAATTTCTTTTAGCAGATTTTTACAGATTGGGAAATGAACCACAGAATAATAAGCCATATTTTTTCCACCTATTTCTCCTTTCATTTCTCTATTTTATCTAAGAAGCGCTTAGACAAAATCGCCATTATTGACCAACGGAAAGCAATGCTTATTTAATGCATTTTTTAAATTGATTTTAATTGATTTAAACGTGAATTAAATATTTTCTCACAGCTCACTTCCTTGTTTGTTTTTCAGGTAATAGATATGTGTATCATAAAATAAGAATGACTTATGCCGGAAGTAATACGATGAGAGATTACAATATGAAAGTCTGAAAGTCGAAGCTTTACAAAAACAAAATAAATAATAAAAATATTAAATCTCCGCCGAGCTCGTTCTGATTGCAAACATAATAACAAAATGTATTTTCAATTTGTTTCGGAAATATGAACTGTTTTGCATATTTTACATAATATCAGAAAAATGTGTTTAAAATACAATCGTCTTAACGACGAAAGAAAGCTACGGGTCGGTTCGCTATCGTTATAAGTGCTATACGTAATTAGCTCTGTATTTAGAGGATTCGTTGCGCCGCCCACGAACTGATTGATTTTTGTGATCGATCTCGAGCGACCTCTGACCCTGCTTTGTGTGCCCAAGACGCTTTTAGATTTCTATAACTCACCATTACTTACGGGTTTTTATGGGCTGGTTCTCGTTTCGCTTCGAACCGCATATAGTGCTCGAGATAAATGTAAAACGTTACAATTTCAATTAGAAATCGACACCAAGAGCATAAGAAATGTTACATTTAAAACGTACCCGATTAGCTAGACTTAATTATATTATTAGCTAATTCACAATATTAAACATTCATTAGGTTGTATAAGAATTCGTTTAAAAATTAATTTAATATAAAGACTTCTACATTAACTATTTAAATTGAAAAATTTTAACTGCTTTATAACATTTGAGTCGCAAAAAGGTAGGACGATCAACAAAGCAAGCAAGTTCAATTTTTACGGATGCTTAATGTAAAATTTTTATATTCAATGCACATTGAAGCAGTATCAATAATTTTACTAAAAAAATAAATAAGCCTATATTGAAAAAAATACTCACTCTTATTGAACTTTGGCGAGCCTACATTTGAACGATCAAATAAATATAAGTTGTCAAAATTAAACCTGAGAGAATAGTCCTGAAGTTGCCCCTTGCGACTGTGGGCGAAACGTCGGAAAATAGCAGACAATAACAAAAGCTGTTCTATATCGGTAGCCAAGACACTACGTAGTTCCTAAGAATTTTTATATTATATTATTTAATAAAAATGGTAACCAATAAAAAAATACATAAAAAATCAAAGATCTCAACTAAAATTTCGCATAGGTTTTATAAATTTTATAAAAATTAATTAAATTATTATAAATACGAACAAATAATATTAAAAATTCTAATATAAATAGTTGATTTTTATGAATAATATATATTTATTTCTATCAAATAAAATGTGTATTAATTCCTGGTATACTCGTACATACATCGCTAGCATATTATTTACTAATCGATCTAATAGATTATTCATGCAACAGAAATATAAAATCAGGTGAATAACAAACATTTCTCTTACATATCAATATTGCAGTTCCGTTTCCGTCTAATAGGTAAATATATTTCAAGCTCTATATTTTGTAATGTAAACCATCAGATATTTTAATATCGATATAAAGGTTGAAAGTTGCATTGTATTTGATTCGTGAATTTCTAAACATTTAAAAATTCTCAGTCAAACAAGGAGTATTGAAAATTTAAATTTTCAAACAAATGTCCCAACACAGCTTAATCAAACCCTACAATACCTGGCCAAACTCAACTTAATGTTAAACACATTCCAATCTTACCAAACAGTAATAAATTCACATTCATTTCATATTAAATAATTCAATCCAATCTGAATTTTTTCTTATAGGTTGGGTAGGGTTTCTATATTTGTATGGGTTTATGTTTTAATTGGTTATTTTAAATTTTATTTATTTATTCGGTTTATTTTCTAAAAATTTATCAAAATTAAATAAATAAGTTTTTGATGAGGTTGAACAAGTAAACCCAACATAACCTTAAATAAAAGGGTTAGGTTGGATTTGTTAAAAAAAGAAAACTTAAAAAAAGTATACTGTTGTGTGTTTTTTATTGTCGTGTTGGGTTTATTTGTCGTTTGTAATTTAAATTTTTTTGAATTTGTCGTGAAAAATTCATTTTCAAAGTGAATTTAATCATAAAAAGGACATTTTAGGGATTTTATTAAAATGTATTAAAACTTTTCTAAACTGATGACATACTGGAATTTTAAGGGACAATGACAATGCAAATTAAAAAAATTCTTGGGTTTATTTGGGTTTGACAAATATTTTCAATTGAAAACAGTACACAAAATATAAAATTTGTCTGAAAGATTCTAAAAATTTTAATTTAAACCGAATTTTACATAACCAAAAATTATATGTTGGACTGGGTTTAATGATTAGAATTTTTTTTTTAACGTACATTACGTACAAAATTATTTCTAAAGTTTTTATAGACATAAAATTTAAAAAACAAAAATGCCTGTAATTTTTAAATGCCGCAGTGTATGTTTGGTGTGTCACGGTTGTTGTGTATCCTGTATATTGAAAATATTTATAGAAGGACGTAGCTCCATACTTTTTCCATTTAAAAAAAAAATTGCATCGACTTCTTGCTGTTACTTTTATGATTTCTTTTCATTTGTATTCATTTATATGTATTTACAATGTCGTACGGTTCATTAGTTGGAAATATGCACCAATTCGTTAAAAGATCGTATAGGTCATTAAAATGTCAAATAAACCCAATATAACAGAGTGTAGAAGTTCAACTCCGTTTATCGGATCGATTTAATACCCACCTTGGCTTTTGGTGAATACTCTTTCCAAGCAATAAACTCGTATTGGATTACGTACAAATGCGAGCTTCGTTCTAAAAATAACTGCATTAAATTGCGTCCCCCTTAAATGTTACACATTTATTATTAATACGGATTACGTTCCGTAAACACATTACGATTTAATTCGCGGGCTGATGCGAAAGTGCTTTGTGTGTTTGATGTTCTTACATATATACTTCATTAAAAGAAAATACTCTAATCATAAATAATGTATTTTGTATTCGTAGTTACGTTATATAAAGCAACTATTTTCCTAATGTAAATGCATTCGACAACTTTTATTAATGTTCTTCTCAAGTGCGTGTTGGAATTACATGGCAGCTATTTTATAGTAACTACATGTAATTATTCTTTATTGAGGAAAGTGTTAATTTGATTTACATTAATAAATGAAACGTGCTTACTATGCAGTAATACATTTTTATGGGTACGTAGTTGGAAGTATTTTCCAAAAATTATCTTTTTATTATTCAAATTTTAGCACGTCACATCTTTGCCTCGTTTTATGAAAAGTTTCTTTAAGTGTTCCTGTCAAGCTAGCTACCATTCCACTCCAACGTGCGCACCACGTTAGAGTGGATATAATTTCAGTTGATCAATTAAGTTGTAAAGGGAACGGAAATTTCAATTGAAATTTTCTATGAAGAAATGAAACAGTTACTATATAAAAATGTATACTCGATAGAGAGTCAGTAACGATGACTGAACTACTACAGTATGACTATAATTTTATATGAATTAAAGCATCTGTTTAAATGAAAGTGAATTCAGCAAATAGATGGATAGGCGTAATTTTTTTTTTTTTAATTTTTGGAAACCAGTCTGATCTACGAATGAGTTATATAATAGTAATTCTACAAACAATTCTTTCGTTTTAAATTTCATAAAAATATGCAGCTTCAAATATTTGTTTTTAACTCAACCCAATAGAGCTATCTACAATGGTCACATTTATATCATGTTGTTTTTAATAGAGTGTGAAAACTTTCTTATAAATCGTAAAGAAATAAGTAATTTGTTTAATTTTCGTAGTAACTTTCAAATGAATTTCTATGCTAGACGTATACGACTAATTAGCGAAACTTAGTCGTTTACGTTTTACGGACAAAACCGATTGTAAAAAGCGGAACTGCGGCAACTTTAGTGAGATTTTAGCGCATAAATGCGAAACGCTTTGATTATTTTGCCCTCGAAATGTGGGTTCATTTTAATTGTCATTTGCATATAATCCCAGTGTATTGTTCGCGAAATTTACCGAGATATTTTATATTTAATTTTAATATGAATGAACATTCTGTTACGTGCATTCATGACGGAATAACCAAATTATCTGTAAATGTAGCTGACGAGACAGACTTCGCAACTATTAACTGAGATTAGTTGGAAATTTATTTTGTCTATTTTTTTAATAATAGGATATTTATGACTGTCGCACAAATTTGAATTTTGAAACATACATGTTATATGATATCTCTCCTCACTAGTATGTTTCATTGCTGTTTCAGTGATTAACTGTTATAGCAAAGAAACTGTAACCATATAACTTACTAAGTATCAAGCTGAATGAAGTGTTTTTAAATTTTTGTTCACTTTCTTACATCAGATTATTTTCAGCTTTTAACTGATCAAATTGTTTGTTTGACTGACTGACTAAACCATTATTTTTAAATTAAGAAACACTATTTATTAAATAATCCTTAGATCAAAAGAAGTAGAAACGATTAGAGAAAAAAAAATATCTTTGCAATATGTACTTGGTTTGAGCTCGTATACAACTACTATATATTTTATTTATTATTTATTTAATCTGTATTATTTCAGATATTTTATTGCCAGACTTTCAACAATAAAAACAGATCTATAAAAAGGTTTAATTGTATGTATTATATATTATTAATATCATTACTATAAGTGTAAAAAGTAATATTATTATTATTATTATTATTATTAGCTAATACATTTCAAAAGAAATTATCTGTGATTAGAACTCATGTTATCCCATCTTCTAGGTGCAGCTTGATGTACTATTTTCTCCATTCTCCTATTCTGTTTGTCATTTGTTTCCTCAACTGTTCTATCTTCAGTTATTTGATGTATTTTTTCCACCTGGTCTTTCCATCTGTTTCTTGGTCTTCCCCTGGGTCTATTACACATTGGGTTCTATTCAATTATAGTTCTCAGATTCCCTTCTAAATACCTATGTATCTATTCCATCTAATTCACATCGCTTTGATACTTCTTTAAAAAAATTCCCAGTATCTTTTCTACTTCATGATTCATTAACTGCATGTGTTCGTTTTCATTCATTTTCCATCTGTTTCTTGGTCTTCCCCTGGGTCTGTTATACATTGGGTTCTATTCAATTATAGTTCTCAGGTTCCCTTCTAAATACCTATGTATCTATTCCATCTAATTCACATCGCTTTGATACTTCTTAAAAAAATTTCCCAGTATTTTTTCTACTTCATGATTCATTAACTGCATGTGTTCGTTTTCATTCATTTTCTATGATGCTGGAGAGAAAAATACCCAATATTTTGAGTTTTTCTACTTTATTTTAGGTTAATGTTTCAGTTACAGCTGGTCATGTAGGTTCTAATTTTGATTTTTTTTTACTTAATTTCTTGTCTTTAAACACTTGTTTATTCCAGTCAAATGTCCTGTATACTCTATTTTCTCATTTATCTCTTGTTTTTATTTGTTTCTGTTTGTCAATAATCCTAGGTACTTGTATCTGGTATACCATATGGATATACCACATTATATACTCGTATTTAAATCACGAGCCCTTCAATTCACATAGATAAACTACAACTCCGCCATTACAAACGTAGCCCTATTAATTGGTTTGTCAGAAAAGAACATATTTGTCTAACTTATTTACGTCGTAAATTATGTGAGTCGTTACAAAGACATTTATCGCGGAACTGCGTCTTGCACTAAAAATTCATCACCGACAAGAGTTTTAAACTGATGACACGAAATATGCCATTAACAAATCATAAAGTTCCTTCCTGTGAGTAAACAAGCTTCGAACAACGTCACTTCTGTACACAACACTCACAACACTTCGTTCAACACGTGTGGCATTGTTTTCGTTGAAATCTGGCCAACGTCCAAGTATTTTAGTAAATTTATATATATATGTCCTTTGAATTAAGATAAATAGTCGATTTGAAACTCGTCTGCGTAAATAACTGTTAGCATTTAATAATAATAATAACAATAAAGTGTTTATTATTATTATTATTATTAAATGCTAACAGTTATTTAGTAATAAATTGTTATAATACATTTTATCCAATTTTTAGTGACTTAGTTTTGTATAGTTTTCTTAAATTTTCTTAAAATTTCATTATTCATTTATCATCCTTTCTTATTTTATAAGTCCTATATGTATCCTAGACTTATAAGATTATTTCCTTGACATCAATCATTTTGTTATAACGTGTACTCAATTCCTGCATTCAGGAAGTCTCTAAATGCCTAAATTCTCACTAAAAATTAAATGAAAATATTCATCAGACATCTGGGAAACATTTCCCTGCTCTATTGCTAAGATATTTGAGAAAGAATAATGCGTCCTAAAATTTCTTTGATTTTATACACTCATGGACAAAATTATCGAATATTTTTTGTTATCACTATTACTCAAATATAATTTGAAATTATCGCCGTAAATTTATATATGTGCTGATGTTATTGATCTAGTAAGTGAATATATTCAATTGTTTTAAAATATTTCGACGTTTACTTTATTTTAATGGCGTCTATCGCACGTGTTGTCATTTAAAAATTCTCAAATAATTTAAGAATTAATGTGAATTAACTTATTTGTGGTGAAATTAAGTAAGTGTTAGTGATTTTCATTTGTTGTTTAAAAACAAGCATTATGCCACCAGTTAGACACTGCAGTGAAGCTGAAGCGGCACAAATTGTAACTCTGTATGGCGAAGGATATAGACAAAAAGATATCGCTCGACGTCTCAGGAAAGGTCAATCTACAGTATCGAATATTTTAAAAAGTCATCAAGAGACTGAAGATTTCGTACGAAGACCAGGCCAAGGGCGCAAAAGGTGCACAACAGCAATTGATGACCGTTTTTTGACACTTAATTCACTAATGCCTGTCAAAGTTCCACGTCTTCTCAAAAATCACAAAACTCGTCGATTACAATTTGCCAGAACACATGTTCATGGGAATATCGTGAATTGGAAAAATATTCTATTCACTGATGAGACTAGAATCCAATTATGGAAGCCAGATGGACGAAATCATGTCTATAGAAGAGTTGGGGAACGGTACACCAGNTGCAATCTCATACAGACTGTTAGTTTTGGAGGTGGCGGCATAATGCTTTGGGGAGGCATTAGTTGGGAGGGACGCACCGAACTTGTGGAAGTCATTGGAAGAATGACTAGTGACTGGTATATCGAAAACATCCTCCAAGATCATGTTTTGCCATATGTGGGCCACACTGGATACGACAGATTTGTATTTATGCACGATAATGCTCGACCACACGCAGCTGGCATAGAGTCTAATTACCTCGATGCAGTCCAGATTCAAAGATTAGATTGGCCACCGTATAGCCCAGCCTTGAATCCCATTGAGCACATATGGGATCAGCTAAAACGCCGCATACGACAAAGAAATCCTGTTCCAAATACAATAGAAGAACTTCGATTTGCAGCACAATATGAATGGAACGCAATTCCTCAAGAATATATTCAAACTCTAATTAGTAGCATGTTGAGAAGGATGCAAGCAGTAATTAGAGCTCGAGGTGGGAATACTCGTTACTAACTATGCTCTTATTTCAATCATTATTTGCTTATGCGAGCAGCATTTAAGTTTAAAATAATTATCCTTAATTTTTATAACATTTAGCATTAATTTTTTTTATGATTTCCTGCTAATGAAAACTTAATATTTTTTACTTAAACTGTGAAAAATAAACTATTTTTTCTTATATAATGTTTTCCTTTCATTAAAATTTATATACAGTGAGGACAAAAAGTAAGGAATATTTAAAATAAAAACGAATTCGACCGGTTTTTTATAAAACAATGAAACAGGTCGATTTTTGATTTCAAAAGTACACATTAATACGTGTGCAATTCACCTTCCGATTTTCATTTGTTTTGTAGTTATGACGTCATCACAAAAAAATTTAAATGACAACATACATTTTTTTTAGTGGAATCCGATAGTGATTTGTCTACCCTTTATGACCGTACAAAAAAAAAAGGTTGCACTAAAAAAATTCTGAGAAAAATCGATCTGAAAATTTAATGTTGATATTATCCTAAATAACAAATAATTCAGACCATTAATGGTACGTAACTTTCTTGTTGAAGCACCTTTCGTTTTTATCTTAAAACCAGTGAATAATCAAGATACCATGATAATAATGGTAATAATAATGTTCAGCTCGATTTTATTGTATGTAACCTTATGATTTTTGTACACGGTCATAAAGGGTAGAAAAATCACTATCGGATTCCACTAAAAAATGTATGTTGTCATTTATTTTTTTTGTGATGACGTCATAACTACAAAACAAATGAAAGTCGGAAGATGAATCGCACATATTAATGTGTATTTTTGAAATTAAAAATCGACCTGTTTCAGCGTCTTTTAAAAAACCGGTTGAGTTCGTTTTTATTTTAAATATTCCTTACTTTTTGTTCTCACTGTATAAAACGATAATAAGGCCAGCAATTTTGTACGAGAGTGAGCTATGAAAGCTATATAAAAAATAAATGGGATTTATGGAAATCATTGAGAGAAAAATGTTAAGTAGGATATACGGAGGGAAGAAAATAGGGGAAGAGTTTAGGAGACAAACAAATAAAGAATTACATGAATTGTATGGTGAACCGAACATAACAAGTATAGCCAGAGCTCAAAGATAAAATTCTTCAAACAAACGTTTTTTTTTTTTAATTTAATCTATACATTCGTTTTTAAAAATGTTATGATCATTTCAAAATAAAATTTCCTTTAAATAACCCAACATTTTATAATAGAGTTTTTGATGTAGTTTCAAACCGGAAATCTACGACGATTAACGCGAAACTCAAGTTTAACGCACGTCGTTTATTAAAGTATTAAAGCGCGGCGTTGAAAATCATTATTATTTTAGGCATTTTACAGTTGAATGTTTGTATACGTAATTGAAAACGTGTGGAATAGAATTTTCTACGCTTATTTTAATGAAATGTAAACAGTTCACACGCTTTATGTGTCGACGTTATATTTGAGTTTTCATGTATAATCAATTAAAAGATCCGTCCGTTTTTAGATTTTTATTTGAACAACGTACTTCACGTAAATCGGAATACCCAAAAAATTGAACGTCGAAAATTTCATGTTTGCCTTTGCTATTGCACAGTTTCGAGTTCTGTTATTAAAAAAGTAAAAAAAATTGAATTCAATCGAAAGAAAAAACTAAATGCTATACATTTAAATCATTAAACAATTACAGCTAATATAGAACATATTAAACATGAATTTAATTTTACCCTATTTATGGTGTTCTGTTATTTAAAAAAAATAGGAATCAATAGAAAAAAACAAACTAAATGTTATACATTGAAATGATTAAACAATTACAGCTAATATAGTACATATTAAACATGACGTTATTGCATACCATATTTTCCACGGTTAGAAAGAAAAGGTACTATTAAACACATGCCTTGGAGGTTTTAATATTCTGTATTTCATGTATACGACAGATTAATAATAGGGAATTTGCTTGATTTTCAATTTTCCATTTAAAATAATTTCATTCGTCATACGAAGTAAAATCTCAATTTATTTGCACCGCGAACGACGGGTGTGTGAGTTAGGTATCACGACGGGTATCATTAGATTATTAGTTGAATTTATTCTCCTTACTATTAACGGAATTTACAGGCATAACAAGAAAATATATTATGATCGGTTTTATTGAGTATTGCGAATAAATTGTATCGTATAATAAAAAATTAAATACGTAATAACATCCACAGATGCATAACAAATAAAATAGGGAAAAATAAGTTTAAAGGGCATAAAATGAACCCATGTAATATTAAAGTTATGTGTTATGCCAAGATATTTTCAACCAAGATATCCTTTTTAAGAATATATCGGAATAAAACAAGCATACCATTCCTGTGTGCAATTTGTGCAATTTAATTTATCCCTTTTTAAATAATTTCATTGTTTCTTTAAATCAAAAATATGTTCCAAACTAAGAGAAAAATTATTTTTCAAAGATAAATCAAAAACAAAGAATAATTTATACATTTAATTTTTTAAATTAATATTAATTTGGGGGCAATTCAAATTATTATTATTATTATTAACAGCAGCCTAACACAAATGACAAATTTGATTTTTAAAAAAACAGTAGCTAAAGGAAAAATTTTAATAAGAAATTTCAATAAAAGTATTTATACATAGTATAAAGGAGAGGAAATTATTTACTTCTAATGTATTACCAATTTATTCTGGTATAATTTCATGCAAGTGTAGCATATGAAATAATTTTATTAAGTCCGAAAACTTGACAGATTCTTCAATAGAATTCTATTATCCAATGGGAAAGTTTGAAAAACATATACGACTGAAAAATAAATAAACAAAGAGACGAAACCTTTACGAAATAAATTCGTGTCGGAGTTGTATCAACAGTATATAGACATTTTCTAATATGTATTAAAATCAGGAAACAAATAACCCATCCAAATAAACATTATACAGGCTGTTCAAAGTTATCTGCGCACTATTGCTATTTTCGTTATTTTTGGAGCTACAGAGTCGGTTAAATTAGCAAAGATGCAGTGATTTTTCCGCTGATTACAACGGTCCACACAAAAAAACAATTGCGCATCACATTTCAGAGCCAACTCAGATAATTAGATTTTTTTTAATG
>JAFFZR010005913.1:0-16007 GCA_018397195.1 Lethrus apterus
AAATGAAAAAGTTATTTACAAGTCGGGATATTAACATGGAACTTAGGATGAGGATGCTTCGTTGTTATATTTTTTCCACGCTTTTGTATGGAGTTGAGGCATGGACCCTCAAGAAAAGCCACATGGACAAACTACAAGCCTTCGAAATGTGGTGCTACCGAAGAATGTGGCGGATTTCCTTGACCGATAGAGTTACTAATGCCGAAGTACTGAACCGGATGCAGAAGGAGTGCGAAATAGTTAACACCATAAAAAAGAGAAAGCTTCAATATCTGGGCCATATAATGAGAGGACAGAAATACACACTTCTCCAACTGATAGTCCAGGGGAAGATTGGTGGAAAGCGTAGTATTGGCAGACGCCGTGTATTGTGCAGACGCCTGGCTAAAGAACCTTAGGGATTGGTTTGATTGTAGCAATGTTCAGCTGTTCAGAGCTGCAGTCAACAAGGTCCGGATTCCTGTGATGATAGCAAACCTCCGATAGGAGATGCACTATAAGAAGAAGAAGGTGATTTTCTTCTTCATATTTACGGTTGTAGATAAAATACGTCACGAGTGTCATTAAAAAACTCGTATGCTTTCGTATGAAATTCGCATACTCGTTTCATAATGAACCTCTTCACGCATTTGTCGCGTAAACTACTATTTTAAATATGTAGTTTAAAATCGACACCTGTCAGTTGTCACACATGTAAACATTAAATACCGGAAATCTGGTTGCGAATACGGCAATTTGCACTGCGTAAACGTGTCTCGCAAGTAGCCAATCAGCAAGTGAATTTTTTAAATGAGAATTTTAATTTACTCCTCCGAATTTACGAACGCAGTATAGAAAAAAAGTTTATGCTTAATTACAATACAATAATATTAAGAAAATAAAAATCGCTTTTAATTGCTTTGTTTGGATCTTCTTTGGCTCTACGACCCACAACAGATCGACCCACTCTTTTGGGTCGTGTCCCATAGGTATAATCATAGTTTAATCGTTGTGATCATTTGTAAATTTACTGACAGAAAAGTATAAATCGCAAACTGTGAAATTATATACATTAACGACATTTTCCTGTTAATAAATTTGTATAAAGCTAATTAAAATATATGGCGAGTATAAAAAGTTTGCATTTTGAATAATGAAGTGCTTACATGCTATTAATTTACATTAGTTTGTACTCGTTATTTATCACACTATGATATCAATTGGGATTAAAATATGGAATATTTAAAAAAAAGCGAAGTCAACCGGTTTTTTAAAAGACGCTGAAACAGGTCGGTTTTATTTTTTAAAAATACACATTAATATGTGCGATTCACCTTCCGACTTTCATTTGTTTTGTAGTTATGAATTATGACGTCATCACAAAAAATTTCAATGACAATATAGATTTTTTTTAGTGGAATTCGATAGTGATTTGTCTACCCTTTATGACTGTGCAAAAAATAATAAGGTTGCACTAAAAAAATTCTGAGAAAAATCGATCTCAAAATTTAATGTTGGGTGGGATTAAAGCAGGCAAGCAGGCGAGCTGGATCTGGCCGTCAACTTGATTTTATTCGGCCCTCGTAACAATTTTCAAATCTTATTAAACCTGGCCCTTAGAAACCTAATGTTATGCAAAAAGAAAAGCCTCTTTGTTTAATTTGTCTTGAAACTATGTCCGTGTTGAAATAATTTAATTTAAAACGTCATTATACATCGAAACATACTAATTATAGTACCTAATCTCTCAGACCAACAAAGAAAAGATAAAATAATAAATTTGAAAAAATGTTTATCTGCACAACAGACTCTTTTCAATAAACAAATTTATATAGCTGATAGTATTGTCCGAGCAAGTTTTATTGTCAGTGAGAAAATTGCAAACCATTCTAAGCCATATTCTGAAGGCGATTTTGTTATAGAGTGTCTCAGTGCTGTCGTTAAAGTACTGTGTCCTCAAAAAAGAAACTACATAAAAAAATAAGTCTTTCTCGCTGGACTATAACACGACATATCGATGAAATGACCAATAACATAAAATCAAATCTTAAGGAACGCTGGTCACACTTTGAAGCATTTTCAATTGCTCTCGATGAGAGCAAAGATACTACCGATACCGCTCAATTGGCTATTTTTATTCGTGGAGTCGGCGCTAAATTTAATGTATAAAGAAATTGCTTGCTCTTCAACCTATGAAAGATACTACAAAAGGGGAAAATATTTTCGAGGAAGCGAGAAGTGAGAACTGTTTTTAATCAGTTTGAGCTAGAAGGGAGAAGGTGTTGTCAGTAGAATCAAATTGGAACTATGTAGTAAGAACATAGATACTGAAGATTTGTGTGTATTTCACTGTATTCTACATCAAAAAATTTGTATGCAAAATCAATTAAATTTACACATGTAATGCATGTAACGCATGTTTCTTGTAAACATTTCATTAAGTCAAGATCACTAATCACCGTCAATTACAAGAATTTATGGAAGATGATCAGTCTGATTATGAAGATCTTACATTTTATTGTGAAGTGCATTGGTTAAGTAAAGGAAAGATGCTCAAACGATTTTATGGTTTGAAAGATGAAGTATCTGTTTGTATAGATATGAAAGGAAAGCCTGTACGAGAGCTAAAACACAAATTGGATCTGTGATCTTGCATTTCTTGTTGATGTTACAACTCATCTTAATGAATTGAATTCTATGTTACAAACCCAACTATATAGTTCATGAACTTTATGGGCACATTAAGTCATTTCAAAACAAGTTTCAGCTTTGGGAGAATCAACTAAGGACAGGAAATACCTACCATTTTCCTACATTTCCGAACGAATTAACATCTATAAATGAGGAGTTTAACACCAGATTTCAAGATTTTCGCTTCCAAGAAGCAACTTTGAAAATTTTTTCATCCCCATTTAATGTCGACATGGAACAAGCTCCAAATTTTTACAAACGGAAGTAATTGAACTGCAAGAAAAATCTGATCTCAAAGCAATATTTAGAGACGAGCCAACCGATAAATTTCCAAAACTCGCATCTTTTGTTCAGAAGAAAATTGTTTATAATAGTAGTTTACGTAACAAGTGCGTGAAGTGGTTCATTATGAAACGAATATGCGAAAGCATACGAGTTTTGTAATGACACTTCACGCACGTGTTGCGTATACTATTTTATCTACAACCGTAAATATGAAGAAGAAATATACCAAAATTCGTTAAATATAAATGTCGCCTGCAGTGTCATGTTGTCTGTCCTTAAATGTTTCATAGCAACGGTGTCAACAAGTATGGACATTTTGCCGTGGTTGCCGTTGACACTGCGTCAAATAATTTACTTTATCGCACTTGTGTTATAATGAATTTATTATATCACTTGTGTTATAATGAATTTATTATATCACTTGTGTTATAATGAATTTATTATATCACTTGTGTTATAATGAATTTATTATATCACGTGTGTTATAATGAATTACTTTACGCACTGTTTGGAGTGCGAAAAAGCCTACTTTATGTACCGGTTGTAGATAAAAGTACTTATAAATGCGAGCCAGCTATTTTCGAGAATGAAGTTTGTTAAATCAAAAACATGTACAAGAATAACAAACTCATACTTTGAGAACAAATTACGTGTAGTGACATCTGATATTTCTCCAAATATTGATTATCTTGTGAGTAACATGAAGGCACAGTCTTAGCATTAAATATTTTTGCACATATTAATGTGTATTTTTAAAAAATAAAATCGACCTGTTTCAGCATTTTTTAAAAAACCGGTTGAGTTGTTTTTTTTTTTTAAATATTCCATAGTTTAATCCCATCCTGTATAATATTTTTAGATTTATTACATTAATCTTGAATACCATCTAATTATTTTCTGTAAACGCTTATTGTAACTCAAGATGAAAATCGAAATAATATAATAAATCAGAAAGTATGAAATTAATTAATTTGTAATAATTGATCTTACACTTAAATAAAACTGTGATTGTCGCTTTGTCGATATCACTTTATTTTTACAAAATTAACTACAGCTCGACACAACATAGTCATTTTCAATCTGGTGATATTGAAACCTGCATTTTATGTAGATGATTGCAGGTTTTCTCGATACTGTAAGACAAATATTCCTTACTTACTTAATCCTTATGGCTTTATACCCTTTCGAATGTAAGTTTGTGCGGTTTTATTCTTTCTTGTGGGGTATTTTATTCCCTTGCCACTTTATTTCTCTGCTGTTTTTTTTTCGCTTCTTATGTCCATGTTTTTCGGGTTGTCATATGTTTATCTTTCCATTTGTTTTTGCTTCTTATATTTTTCTGGTTGACGGTTAGTAACAGATTCCTTTTGTTTATTAAATTTTCACATTTTTCATTTCTTCTTCATTTATTATAATTGCCTCACCCGCTTTGGCATCAAAAACTCCATAACAATATATCCAGAATTCTTTTGTCCTTTTTACATCTTTTCCGCTTTGACATTCCATGTTAGAACTCTTATTGGTTTAATTTTTCTAGTTCAGTTGTTTTTATAGTTACATTTCTGTCTCTTTTTCCATATTATTTCCCTTTCTTTCTTATCCTTTGTTATTTTAATATCCTTCTTCATTATCCTGTCCGTTGCCTCATCTGTCTGATGTGCTATTCATCATTAGTTTTTTGAGATTTTATTAGTAGTACTTCTGCATTCTATTTCTATTAATTTTCTTTCTTAGTTATTCGACATATTTTTCCATTTCCCATTCATTTCTGTTGCCTTACTTCTACCGTGCATCCTTCCTTTCTTAGATTTTGTGCATTTTTCCTTACAATTGCTTGTATTCTCTCTGTCTGTATTCTCTATCAGATATTCTTACTTTACAGTTGTTTGAAATTGTAAAATTAATGTAGTCATTAAATAAATAGATTAAAATGAGAACGATATTAATAGTTTGGTAATGACAATGTTATGTTGAAATTACAGTACTTATTTAGTAAAAATGAGGCATGCCAACAAAAGAACGGTTGTAGTTTTATTGAAGTGTAATATTTCTGCATCAGTATTAACAATTAATATTTCAGATCGTGTTTTTTTTTTTTTTAAATAAATTATTAGGCGTGAAATATACAATAAAATTAGGCAATAAAATGAATTATAAGTGCAGAAATTTCGTTAGGTTTATGACAAGTCATGACAACATTCCGCCAAGCATAAAAATAATTCATAAAGCGAAATAGACAATCTGCAAAAATCAGCACAAAATAACAAAAATCAACCATGCATACCTTAAGATTGATACGATCAATTTGCCTGTTTTGGTTCTCGAGTTCCGAACCCATGTCGATGGCCATATTGCGCAAGTTTCCTATCATGGTGTTCACTTGTCCCATGTTTTCTTCCATTTCTTCTTCACGGGCATCGTTGGTGATACGTCCAATGTAGCCACCTTGAGGTCCCATACCGTTACGATCATCCATCATCCTTTGCGGCTGATTATTCACTACTTTACCGTCGTCGTTGCCTTTCCATGTTCCTTCGTCTTCTTTGAAAGATGACCCCCTATGTTAAATTTAAATAATTGCATGGACACCAAAAAAAATGATAACAACACGTTGCCCTCGCATAAAAAATAAAAATTTGCATTTGTACCTTCTTAAAATGTTTTATTTTTTTATGCAAGGGCAACGTGTGCGTCGCCGGCACTCAACGTGTTTAAGGAACACACTGTTTACGTTTTCAACGCGCTCAGTTATTTATTCTATTATGCCGTTAATTAATGAAATAAGTATACATGTAGTATACATGTGATATACCGTTGTACAGATAAATTCACGTTGTTTCAGTATATGTAATACTGGGTACTTTCCATTTAAAATGTTAAATTTATTTATTTTTTCTGAATTATTTCATGTTCAATTGTTTTTCAGATTTTGACACATTATTAAGAATAGATAATCTAATAACTTTCATACAGGGTGACTGACGAAAAACCTTTGGCGCTGTATCTTGCTTAGTTTTTATCCAATTTGAACAAATTATACATCAAATGAAATCGCTTTACAAATACTTTGACATCGACCAAAGTAATATTTTTTCTTGCGTCCAGTTTTTGACAGATGACAGTCAACTTTCTTTTTTCAAATGGCACTGTATATATTTTTTTATGCATTCTTATAGAGAATTTTTTTCTAAACACCCTTAAGTAAAAAGATAAAGCAAAAAAATTATTTTAATTGAAAAAAAAAAGAAAAATTCAAAATTCTAGTAACCAGAATTAGAGCAATAAAAATCTATTGTAGGTGCTCAAAATTGCCTCCGTGCTGTTCCAGACACTGCCGACACCGTCTAGAAACGTCCATCGTTGCATTCAGTAAAAAAATGGGGGTTATTTCCTGACTTCCACTATCCTTCTCCGTAAAACTTCTCGGCTATCCGGAGGAGTAAAATAAACTTTGTCTTGGATGTAACTCCATAGAAAAATCTGGGGATCTAGCCGGCCAGCGAATTGGTCCGTAAGTTCCTATCCATCGATCACCGAAATTATTATTTAAAAATGCAACATTTATGCGTGCATTATGTGCACGCATAAATGTTACAACCTACAATAGATTTTTATTGCTCTAATTCTGGTTACTAGATTTTTGAATTTTTCTTTTTTTTTCAATTAAAATAATTTTTTTGCTTTATCTTTTTACTTAAGGGTATTCAGAAAAAAATTCTCCATAAGAATGCATAAAAAAATATATACAGTGCCATTTGGAAAAAAGAAAGTTGACTGTCATCTGTCAAAAACTGGACGCAAGAAAAAATATTACTTTGGTCCATGTCAAAGTATTTGTAAAGCGATTTCATTTGATGTATAATTTGTTCAAATCGGATAAAAACTAAGCAAGATACAGCGCCAAAGGTTTTTCGTCAGTTACCCTGTATATAACATTTTTTTACTAATTCATACAATAGCAGAGATATTTGCTGTGACACATAAAATCAAACAGACTGAACGTCATACGTCATACAACCGAATATGAGATTTAACAAAAGATGTAAGTGTAGAGGAAAGAGCAGATCATAGATTATTAATAACAGAAACATAAATGAGAATAGAAAAATGTAAAAAGTGGAAGAAATACGAAAGGATAAAGACAGGAAAATTATGAACCCCGAAATAACCCGGAAAAAAATAACTATAGAGATTAGAAGAAAAGCTAAAAGATACGATACAGAACATTTGGCAAAAATTACAATGCAGGAAAACAGTGGACTTACTAAAAGTCATTATCAAAACCACAACACAAACATGTGGAATAATGAAGGTTGAGCAGGCTAGGAAGAGGACACGATGGTGGAATAAACAAGTTAAAAAGAAAGCGAAAGAAACAAGGAAGCGAGGAAAAAATATATTAGAACAAGAAACGTACAATACAGGGTAATAATTCGCAGTAGGTTTTACAAAAAAATTAAGTTACTAAAACATGAATACAAATAACAAAGATATCATAAACACTTTACAAAGTGTCCACCATTTACATGTATACAACGATTTATACGGCGAAGAAAATATTAAAATGTACCAGATATTTTTTAGATAAAACAGAGACTTTTTACGAATAGAACGCTGTTGCCAGATAATTCGAAAAAAGGCCCGGGTTTTTAGAATGTGTGCGCGCTTCCTTTGAAAGAAGATGTAGATCCTGTGTCGTAATGGAAGGACGGCATTTTGAACATTTTATTTAGTTGCAATCTTTTTTTATGTAAAAATACAATAACACCTTAATAAAAACCACGAAAGCAAATTAAGTCTGCTATTGCAATAAAATCGTTGATAAAAAAAATACCCTTAAAATATTTAAACGTTGTTTTAAAACAACCTGTATATGTATACAGGGTCTTACAAAAAAGAGGGAACACTCGATAACTATTATTTTGAGTTTTACAAAAAAAAAACGTTGAAATAGTTTTTTGTTTAAGAACATGCGCGCTGTTTGTCGGCACCTTCAATTGGCTTTCCCAGTTTCCGGTTAAACAGGAAACGGACACAATTTTGGTTTTTGAAATGATACTCTGTATATTTTTTGACATTTTTTGACTCGTTACATTTTTTACTTTCTGAACGTAACAAATTGTATGTGCGTTTTATAAGAAAATTTTGCTGTAAATCTGAAAAAAATATTTCGAATTGTTCAAGACTATTTAAAAAAACAAAATATCTATTGCCATGAAAATAAATTTCTTTAAGTATTTGACATCTGTCACTTCTGTCAGAGTTTGTTTATTAATTAATTAACAATAGATCCACTTTTTCACTATTATTCATTTTTATTATATTTTGTTTTTTTTTAAATAGCTGTCTTGAACAATTCGAAATATTTTTTTCAGATTTACAGCAAAATTTTCTTATAAAACACCCATAAAATTTGGTACGTATAGAAAGTAAAAAATGTAACGAATCAAAAAATGTCAAAAAATATAGTCATTTAAAAAACCAAAGTTGTGTCCGTTTCAGGTTTAACCGGAAATTGGAAAAACCAATTGAAGGTGCCGCCAAACAGCGCACATGTTCTTAAACAAAAAACTATTTCATCGTTTTTTTGTAAAACTCAAAATAATAAAGTTATTGAGTGTTCTCTCTTTTTTGTAAGACCCTGTATATAAGATAAAAAGAAATGAAGCAATCAGAAATGATGCAAGCTAAAAGAATACCAAAATTCGGAAGAGAATTAGAAAATAGTTTTAGAAGAAATATTAAAATTTTCTGGAATAAAGTAAAAAAATATAAAGAGCAACAGAAGAAAACAAAATTGTAATATAAAAGTTGAAAAAGGAAAAGTAATAACGGGGAAGGAGGAAATACTGAACAACTGGAGAAAATGACGTTGAATAGATTGAACTATTACGTGTTATGGACACGTAAAAAGAATAACAAAACAAGTGGTAGACGCCAGAAATTATGGCAAAATAAAGGAAGCCCTAGAAAGTCGATGGAGGACAGAATAAAAAACTGGGAATCAAGAGCGGAAAATTGTAGGAGAAAATGTAATGGATGACAGCGAGCCGAAAGTTGTGGAAAACATGGATGAATTCCCCTCCGACAGAGGGAGGAATGGGAAAGAAGAAGAAGTTTTCATATATTGCACTAAAAATCATATTCACAAAGGACGAATCGGCAACTAATGACACTGTAAAACTTCAAGCACGTTAAACAGGTCAGGAAGGAACTAGAAAAATGAAGCACGAAATTAAGCATTTGTCATGAACGACTAATGAACGCCGTCACATGCACGTCGTGCATGAAGGGTTCAACGAATGCCAGGACAAAGCCACACATAATTAAAAAGCGTGCGAGATCGATAGAAGTAGCATTATTAAAGTACGAACAAGTTGCTAGCTTGGCATAGAAGTTTCTATTTGATAAATCTCGACACGATGCGAATACAGTCAAAAATACATGTGTTTATTTTTAATGTCCATCTCATTTAACTTGTGGTGTTTTAGTTAATTTGTATAATTTTAAGCTGAGGTTATTGACTCTTCATTTAGTAAAGATATTTCGTAAATTTAAACATAAATTCTTTATAAATAGAAAATAATTTGTAAAATTTCTCATGTATGCAAATAATAATACTTTCAATATAGAAAAAAAAAATCTTGAAGTTGAATGATTATTTCTTCTTCTTTAATCATTAATCTTCCTAATATTTATACTTTATTAACTTAACAAACATATTTTATCGATCTTTATACTAAAAATTCAAGTGTCAGTTAATAACTCGCAAGAACAATGAAGAAAAGAATAAGAAATATGGTTGACAAAACAATTGAGGATACACATTGTGAATTTAAATGGAAAGATACGAGACAAGTTCTATTGACTTGGAAAAAAAGAAAAAAAGACCTGTCAGAGTACGAAGAGAAGTTATACGGAAATCATTAGAAAAATGAGAGTAGAGAGTGAAATAACAGAAGTCATAAAACCCATATTATTATTATAATAACAAACAATGAAGAATTTATATCGGAAATAGCAACCAGACAAGGATATGTATTGATCCCTTGATGTTTTCAGTTGTAGGTATATGACGAAATAATTAATCAAACAAAGAAAAAGATAAAAATAAAATTAGGATAAAAGACAAAAGAATCCAAGTAGCGGAAGTGATGTTCGCAGATGATACGTAAACAATGAAGAATCTTTAGATACTTAGATTTATGTGGGAAAGAGAAGTCTTAGCCGATTCAAGAAAAACCCTCTCATACAACCTCGAAAGAATTACATAAATTAATATGAAAAATAGTCAAAAAAGTATAATAATATCAAGTGCAAAAAAGTACAAAATATACAATTAAACGGACGTAAAATAGAACAAATGGACAGCTACAAGTATTTAGGAACGAAAATTGAAAAACATGGTCAAACGGACGAAGAAATATATAAAAAGATAGGAAAAGCAGGAAGAATATACAATACACTGAAAGCAACATTTGGAAGGAAAATATAAATACCAGAAAAATTAAAAACAGAAGTAATCAAGAAGGTAGACCCACAATATTACATCTACAGCAAACTCCTAAGAAAAATAAAGAGCAACACAATAGGGAATACAAAATGAGACATATTGACAACTAAAGATTATCATATACACGACAAAACAGTAGAAAGACGGCTAAGATGGTTCGGACATGTATATCGTATGCATGAAACAAAAAGAGTACTAGAAAGAAAAGTACAAGGAAAGAAAAGGAAGATCAAGAAGAACGTGGACTGATGGGAAAGAATTCAGGAAATGACGCAATATAGAAACATAACAAACATAAATAACGGATAAACTTAATACCACTCGCCTTGTACCTTAAAGTATAAATAGTCCAGTCAATCTATCCAAAAATAAGTCCAAATCTACATAAAATAATAATAGAATAGAATAGATTGATTCACCCATTGACTAGACTAAAAGGCACAGGATTATGATGATGATGATTAAGATCAATCAATGCATTCACAAGGGAAAGGGATCTGTGGCGAATAAATAAATTATTGTATTCTTCCTTGTAAAATAGGTTCGTGGTAATTTCCATGGGGAACAGAAAATGATACAGATACAGGTTAATGCAAAAAAATCGTAGTATCAAATCCTATGAGCGACAAAACTTACAGCTGAAAAAAATACTCACTTCTGACATGGCAATACACATAATCCACAGCATTTTTCCATTCCAGTCAAGTTTTTCTCTGCTTCGCGCATGTCCGTATTAATTTGATCCATTCCATCCTCGATGCGGTCCAGTTGTTCTACACAACATCACGAATTATCAAATATGAAACACGAAACTTAATTGAGCCAAATATGCTACAGACGCATGTGTTTAGTGTACGTTAAATGTATTATAACACGTCATGCTGCATGCAGGTCTTTCAGGAACAGTTACAAATTGCATCGGCCACAAGAACAAAGTTTGAATTTGTAAATGTTCCTTGTGTGTTTAACTCTAAATGCAGGTTTCTATGAAGCATATGCATGCTGCTATGATCTACGGTAGATGAGCATCTAGGAGAGAGAGAGAGAGAGAGAGAGAGCGAGATAAAGAGCGAGATAGAGAGAGTGTGTAAACGGTTAACGTTAGTGGACTGTGTCAACTTACATTGGTAGTGTTAGTCCCTGGTGGTGGTGTATGTTCATGTCTTTCAATAATGTACATTATTAACTCTCAATTTGTTTAATGATTCATAACGTGAAATATTCTGCGAAAACGAACGGAAAATCGTTTTAGTTTTCTTTTTAGTTTGTATTATTTTTATGTCCGATTTCGTTTTTAAATGTTTTGTTTTAGGAGGTGTCTTTTAAACACAGAATACTTCAAGCTACTCGATTATATGATTTAATCAGATGTTAGGATTGAACTTGATAAGATGTAAAAGTATTGTAGAGGGAACTGAGGATCGCCAGTAAACACATAAATGTTATTTTTTTCAAGAATTTTTTTCAAATTGTTACCAAAAAATTAAAAATTTCATACTGCAAACCTGAAGCCACAAAAACAGTTCACAAATGTTGTAAAATAAACCCACAATTCAGGTCAGTCGACAAACTTTGAAAATAGTCGAATCTTGTTGCAGATTGTTTTAAAAATTCTTTGCAGGTTGTGTTTGTGAATACGCGGTAATCGGTGATACGCGCTTGAAATAATATAAAACTGCAAAAAAAAAAAATACAACTCAACACGCA
Organism: Lethrus apterus; assembly: GCA_018397195.1. Taxonomy (NCBI): domain Eukaryota; kingdom Metazoa; phylum Arthropoda; class Insecta; order Coleoptera; family Geotrupidae; genus Lethrus; species Lethrus apterus. The sequence continues at coordinate 12,176 of JAFFZR010005913.1, forward strand.
ACGTATAGAACTAGAAAACTGAAAATTTGATTTAAATTGAAAATATAAACGCCATTTTTGAGGGCATAAGCCTCATTTATGCTTCGACGTTTTGCGGATTGCGATTCATATTTTCATTTCAAATTTCTATATTTTTTGCCAAAATGCAAAATTAGTAGTAGTCTTTGCGGTGTCAAATATGTGAAAGTTACACGAAAACAGTAGCACGTACAACATCATAGGATAACATTATAAGAACGTGCTCATTAATGCATATTTAGTGGAGTTGTCGACTAGGGCGTTACCGTGGCGATACGTTCGTCAGTTTATCTCATGTCATAATTTTTCTATCGTCCAGCGTGAAATTCATTTCATTCATCGCAGACAGTGGGCGCACACGTTTGCAATGGCGCAACAGTACGTGTGAAAATAAACGAAATATACATTGGTTTGTGGTTATTTTCAACGACTCCGCACCGTGATAAAAATAATCTCCCTCCACCTTGATACTGCGACATAATTTGTATTTAAATTACTTATTACAATTCAATTTTCAATATTGGAATTAATATTTTATTTATAGGTTATTAGAAATATTGGGCATAAATTTGATAAATCAACATTTAAGTCTGGTCGATTTACGTGTACGTGCACACGTGTGACTGCGTCCCACATTAGACTGATAAAGTAAAACTAATGCCGCTGGGCTGCTGGTAACAGTGGTAACGCCTAGTCACCCATTCTCCTAGCAGTTGTGGGTGAAACTTTTATATTGCTATCTCGTTCACACGACTGTCTCATTCATCTACGCACAAACTGGCTTCATAAATCTGAACTCGAACGTCCTGTATATCTCGGACAGTATGTCCTCGTTAAGTCAGTATAAAATATATACTTTGTGAATGTAAAGTTAAATGTAGCAAATTTAAATTTGACACACATGTTTAGATAATATTTTATTATTTTCAATTCCCCATATTTTTCCACAAGACACAAATTGGTTTTAAATACGAAACTCGCAAAACGTCGAAACATAACTGAGGCTTGATGTTTCTTATAAAGTCATTTGTTAAAGTTATTCATTATACCGGACTAGCAATATTACTTCCAAAAATTGTTTTTTTTTTTTTATATAAATTTTCGACCATATGTAACATTTTCTACATGAATATAAATTTTAAATAAAATACATTTTTTGGGATTTACGAGTTGGGCTCATCTGTTAACATTGATTTCTACATCTTTCTTTTAAAATATACAGCAATAGGTATTTAAAGAACGACGGGATCGCACATTACATGTAAACAAAACATTTATTTGTGTTTACTGGGCCTATTAGTTTAGAGTATTGTTAAGTATGAAGTATCACAGAGTAGAAGTAGAAGACTCTCTCTAGAAATAACAAATTGCTTAAAACATTTCGTCACCAAAAACCTTGCTGTGTTTCCGAGTCAAAGCGCTAAACACCGAAAAAAAGAAAAAACTTGTACCAAGTTTGCTCTGTTTGATTAGTTTCGTTAATTCAAAGAAAATTTCGCTATTGGTAGAGAGAGTCTCTGGTGAGGTGAGAAAGGCAATGAGGTGAGGTCGACAATAGTGATTAAGATGCTTACCGCCCTGCTCATCCAGCATGACCAGGGTTTTCATCCCCACCTCGTGGCTCTACAAACATCAACACAGAGTCAGTGTCGGCACGCACCCTTCCACCATGCCTGATGGAGCATGGTGTAAGCGTGCCCGGGAAGGTTAGTCCGGGATATGAAACAGAGCACCCTTAGTTAGTCTACCCATGTTAATATTCCAACACCTGTCACACTATGGTAATTAGCTTACCGCCTTGGCATTGCAGCATCTCCACTGTGTTGGCTCCAGCTTCCGTGCTCTACAACACATTACGCTAACTGACTGACACAACGCTAAAGATACGTACACTTGCCTAACAAAACATCTATTACATTTATAATTCACTCATAATCTTAATTAAAGACCTCAAATACATTTTTTTATAATTAAATACAACCTGATTGCGATATAAAATATATAATGATATAAATAAATATTTTTTGTTATAGAACGACTGTTGATTTATTAATACATACTGCCATAGTTTTTAGATCGCAGCTACGGAATCCCACATTTATTCAGTTTTGATTTTTGATCTAGTCTTGACTGCAATTTAAAAATGTTTTTAATGAGAATTAGCTTGATAATTATGGTCAGAAAATGGACTTAAAATTACATACGAGCTAATCAAGGAAAAAAAATAAATATAAAATATTTATGGGAGAATGGTAGCGTCCGGTTCAAAATATACTATACACTGTGTTTCGGAATTTAGTAGAATAATTTTAATAGATTATACAGATTAAACCAATCTGTAAAAACGGTTCTTTGTTCACGGATATGGCAGAAAAAATATTTCAGAAATTTGCAGTATTGAGTCATGGCCTGTAAAGTCGTAACATGAATTCATGTTTTCTGATTTTATAAATAAAATAAATAAAACTTTTAATTATGAAAAACTTGGCAACAGTATTTGCTATTTTGTTGGGATTACGTAATAAATTATATCGTTAAATATGATTATTAACTTCAAATTAAGATAAGTGAATGTAAATTAAAGCAAATTACTCTCTAAAGTAATAATAATTATTCAAATTTATCACTTTTACATGTAATGGCATGAGAAGTTATACGCCGTTTCGTGCACTATTGCAAGTGACATTATCGGGGCGATACAATAATAATCTAAAAGCTCATAACGAACTAACCTGAGTCTGCGGCCACGGAAGTTTTCGTAGAAGTTATCAATTGGTTAAATTGTTTAAGATTTTTAAACAATCATGGCCTTCGTGGTAAAGTTTTCATTAACTTGCTTTAATGTTTTGCTAACCAACTATTTTTTTTTTTTTGATATCAGAAACTGATGAACTGGTAATAGACCAGTGCTTTGTCGCCATTGATGATTGACGTTGCATGACTGAACTTAATGCAGGCTTTAAATAGCACTGCGCCATTTTCAATTATTCAAAGTGCTCTCAACATGTAACCTTTATTATCCGAGAATAAGATAACAGAGGTTACATGTATATTTTTCAAAGCCTAGATGGAGCTCAAGATAACGCCGATACAGAAACTAATGTGCTTGTCAACCAAACCCAACTAGTTATTATTATTATTAATGATTTTTCTTCAAAGGTCTCCATGAAGACGTTAGCACATATGAAAAGAAAAAAGAGAAGAAATGCGTTTTTTTCCAACGATCTTTAGAAGGAAGTTCAACAATTATTATACCGCAAAACCTATACAGCTGTAACATCTTTGTAAGATTTATGAACGAGGGTTATGTAATACAGGGGTGGCCAACTTCATTATACAGTCCGTTCTACAAAACGGGCCCGAGACTATAGCGGCTTCAATTGTGATTCAATCACCAACAAACCATATATACAGGGTGAATGAGACCACCCGTATCAGTATTTTTTTAAAAGAACGGTGAGTCGTAGAGAGTTGGGATAAAAAAATGTATTATGAAAGTCATACTAAAGAATCGAATGGTGATATTATTATTTCTCGAAAAAGTCCGCATCACGAGTAGTTTTGTCCACAATGTTCAGAACTCCAATATTTTAAATGGCACCATAAGTCAAAAAACGTATTTTTGAAAAGATCGTTAAAAAAGAAGAAAGTTCTGTAGGAAAAATTATTTTATTACTACTACCCCTTTTAAGTAATATTCGATTAAAGTTATTAAATTTGAAATTCGTTGTTAACAAACAAAATTGAAAAGTCGGCTTTTAAAATCTAGTTGCCGAATTAAACAATGTTACAAGTGTTCAAAATGTCTTCCATT
>JAFFZR010005914.1:0-15820 GCA_018397195.1 Lethrus apterus
CATAATTGAAGAGGTGCGTAACTACGATTTCCTCTATAACCGTAATAATAAAGATTATAGAGAAGTAAAAAAACGACAAAAAGCATGGAGAGAGACATTAAAGAGAAAGTAAACATTATAACAGCAAACAATACAGCGATGGCAACTAACATTTCCTCGTTTTCGTCCAACTTATCCATCTGTTGGAGGTCCTCCATATTGCGCTGTTGACAACACTGTATAATACCAGCTCGCACAATCCAGATTGAATTAACTGAGGATTTTTATCGAAAGCGTCGGTATAACACGTCAGAGTAATGTGAACGGTGGATAGCTTGACACGTCTTCTGATGTGACGTGTTAACACGTCACGTGTTAACAGTGTGTCCTAAGCTTTATTCCATACTTTAAGCGCACACTGTTTAACTAACCTTGTTGAACGACTTATTTAAAAAATACTTTATAAAAAAATACCTTTTTGTATTTATTAAATTACCATTAGCTTAATAGTGGTGTTGTCATGTTTTCTAATTGCTATAACTTTGAGTTGCTTTCTTTCTTTGCTTTTGTCTTTAGCTCAAGTATTTCATTTAAATGTTAACTGTATAGAGATTTCCAGTAAGTTATATTTATATCTTACTCATAATTAACAACATCAATATATGACAATGGTGATGTAATACAAAACATTCAAGCTGATTTCAATTGTTATAGATCTCGTAAATATTACGAGTCAACTGCTCAAGGAACTGTTGCTAAAATTAGCAGTGGGTTGGGAAAAATTAAAGGAGCATTACAAACTAAACAACCTGTTGAGGGTTTTTATGCACCCGAATTTCAGGTGTACGAAAATGAAGCCACGCAATGTATAGAAAATATGATATCACATTCTTACGGTTCAAGAGACTTTACTGCTTGGAGAATAGCAATACCCAGAGTTGATGCCAGACAGGTATTTTAATAATTTTAAAATAATAATAATAATAATAAAATGTTTTCAGTTTGGTAGTTCAAAAGCAGTGAATGTGTTTAATGTGAGTGTGCGAAGAATTGATAAAACGTCAGAGAATGAAATACGTCATTGGACTGTTTATCGAAAGGATCAAGATTTTTATACACTTAAGGCTAAATTAATCGAATTTCATGGTGAGACAGCAATACCCGATTCATTATTACCTTCTAGGAGGTAAATCTAATACTAAAAATGGAAAATGTTTAAACACTTTGTTTGAAACTCACTTAATTGGATGTTGTCTCGGTTATATCGTTTTATTTTTATTTTAGATATTTACCATCAGTGGAATCACGTCGAGCAAAATATGAAGAATTCTTAGTGCTGCTTCTCCAAAAAACATTTTTAAAAAGTAGTGATCTTTTGTATACATTTCTAACAACTGAGGAAGATTTTACTTCTATTATAAATGCAGGTGGTACAAGTGTCGATTTAGAAAATATCTATCAATCAGTTGCTTATAAATTGAGGAAAGAAAAAGGTCAACACTTAGATTCATTTATGAATACATTTTTAGCATCAACCGGCAAAATAAAACAAAGGTAAATTTTTGTATCCTGATTGTATTCTTTCCATTGAAAGATTTGAATTGTAGTAAAGTAGAATGGGCTGAATTGGGAGATGAAATAGATTTCACATGTGAACTAGACAAAAATACACTTGTTCCTAAAACGTTCAAAAATAAAGTGTTTCAAAATAATTTTGGTGTTCCATATAAGGAATATGAACAAAGCTCATCCAGTGCGTTTAATCCAAATGGAATTACCGAGTCAATATTTTACTTATGTACGTATCAAAATTAACCAAATGGAAAATCATCAACTACGTTTTTAGTGAAACACACTTTTAAAGTACCTAATGGCATATTAAAGTTATATGCCGCCATATGCAGTGTCGGTCAACAAGCTTTCGATTCCATGTGTCGAATGTTCATCGAAAAAAAATTAAAATCTGGACTTTCACAAAGAAATCTCGCTTATTTAATTGGTTTACTTGAAGGTATATGTATGTTTTTATATTAATAAATAATTGTTGATTTTCATTTAGATGTCATATTTACAAAGCAAAAGTCTCCAACGCCTGAAGAATTAGAAGAACGAAAGCGTAGAGCTTTCGTGGAATTGGAAAATTTGATTCCAAGATATCTCATTAAATTACTAGGATCTGATTTTAAACAAGGCTTCCTTAGTCTTTTGGAAATATTGCAGAATCCTTTATATAATAAACAGGTATTTGCCTTGTTTTCCATGTTTAACATAGTTAATGCCAATTTGTTTCAGTTGGTGTATAACTTAATTGATATTATTATAGCTGAAATGTTTCCACTTCTCGACAAACATGAAAAATAATATTAAGATGTGTTTCTGTAACGTACAAGTAAATGAAAGTGATTTTTCTTATTTAAAAACTATATAGCCAGCAAATAGATATTTAAATTATAATCTGTAGAACTCGAATAACTCGATTGTGTCTGTTGAAATAAATGGGATAAAAGTAAAAAATTCTGTAAAAAAATTTATTCGACATACAAATCAGTTACAATTTTAATATACATACGGTTTTAAAATAGGCACATTCATAATAAATAAATGTTCTTATTAACTTTGTATTACTTGAATAATATAACACTAATAAAATAATGTAAATATCACATCCACTTTTTTATAAATTTTACAATTATGTTGTACAATAAGAGATTCATTATTCAATTCAAAAACTGTTAAAGTAAATAAGAATTGTTTATTTGAATCTTTATAAAATCTATTTTCAAAAAGGAAAAATATTCACACCATTAGTACTATAGCCTTTTCATGTTCTGGTACACTTAATGGAAAAGATTTTTATTTTGGTAATCATTTAGTTCATTATCATTACATAAAGAAGATTTAAACACATATAAGAAATTGATTTAGAATTAGAAATTAATTTGAAACCACTATAGAGTAAATTAATAAAGGCTACAAGTCCATTGGACTTTTAATTAAACCCAATAAATACAAATATGTATAAAGAAGCAAGTTGCGTTTCTAAGATTTTTTCTTTTCCCTTTAAAATGATTGAAACAGTCATTATTTGTGCACATTAAAATTATAATATTAGAATGTCTTTATATTATTACTGATGATTTTGTTTTAAAATAGTAGCAAAAATAAATATTACAAAATACACAAAAATAAATAAATAAATGTGTTTGTAATATCAACACTGGGTTACATTTCATTCATTTTAAAATATGTTGCACATATTTACATTTAATATAATTTGATTCATATACACAGCCTTTAACCTATTTTAGAAAAATTAAAAGCCATAATTTTTTATTTAAAACGTAAACAAACAACGAATCAAAATGCAGTCGTTAAAAACTATAATCACTAGATTAACTTCAATTTTTGTGCCATTAAGTCTTAATAACTACTTACAAGATTAATGCACTATTAAAATTACAAATGAAAGTCAGTATGCACAGGCAATTTATTCTGCTGAATGTACATTTTAAATATTTACATTTACATGGACGGAACTAAATATACATACGTTCATATTTTTTACATTTTAAAGTATTAAATCAGTAATTCAAACAATGAGAAAATTGACTGGGCGAAAATGATCAGATCTTTGATTCAAAGAAAAAAAAAACAGATCAATTTGACGAGTATTTTTTAAATTATAAATACAAGCTGAGTATAACAAATGAAATAAAAGTGCAAAAATCAAATATTTTAACTAATTTTTGTTATTTGATCGAAATAAACTCTAATACCAATAACAAAAATGGTCCCAATAACATGGGAAATTTGAGTATGACATTTACACTTAACACCGCAAATAATGTGTTTACATATTACATTCTTCCACCTATGAATGTTGTAAGATAGTGAACAAGACTCTTAACTACATTTTTTGAATTATAGAATAACAAATACTTAAAAAAAATGTCTTAAACATAAACCCCAAAACCACAATAACAATGCAACTTTCATTTAAGTAACCTGTCTAAATGGTCTTGTAAACATTAGTTTTATAAATAAATTTATTTATATCACATTAAATGCCACCCTTGCCTGCAAAAAATATTCATTACTAGTATTTTTTAATATTTGTTCGAAACATGGTTTTGTGATTTTAGGATTACCTTAATTGTTAAACACCACTAATGTAATATCAGAAACAAGATTAAATATAATTTAAAACAAGGCGATTGCTTATAAACTACAATGAGGTTCAGTTATAAAATTTATACAAAAAATCTGTTAAAAAATGACAAATTTATATTTCTAAGATTTGAGATTATGGCTCATATATACAAATTGTGATTAAAAAATTGCATTAAAACGTCTTGATTTTCAGTCACTAGACAATATTACTGTACAATTATATTTACAATTATAAACAGATCTATACGTTACGTATCCGACATAAAGGTGCCACATTTATCGACAATTTGACTAAAAGTTTGTTTTCCGATGCTTGTACTTACAGACTGGATGCTTTTGAACAGAAGATCTGAGGATAAATCATCTGGAAGTCGAGTAAGATATTGTGCACCATGCAAAAAGTCCATGTGCATCAATTGATCCTGATTTAAATGCAGTATTCCTGTGAAGTATAGTGCATAATCAAAAAAATTCATTTAATTATAATTACCTAAAGCAGTACGAAATATAAACTCATCCCCATCTCTAAGGAAAATGTCCCATACTCTACAAGCAACATCTAAAGGCATTGCCTTGGCAAATATAGTATATATCCAATCCAATAAATAGAGATCTGGTGTTAGACCAGACTTAAGAAAATGTGAATACAACTTTGGTAAATTATAATTAAAAACTTCATTGTACGCGCTGTAATATGCTTGCATTTGTACTTGGTTGAGAGTAAATGCAGCCAAATGTAAGGGTCTATTTAACAAATTTGCAAAACAAACAAAAGCATCAAATTGTTCCATATTTAAAATTAAAATCGCAGCTATGTAAGACATCCCTTGCACATAACCAACGTCTGGTCTGTAGCAAACATACGCAGCGAGCATTGAATGAAGTATTTCAGAATATGGCCCTCCTTCTTGGAAAATACATAGATTTGGAAAGGTACGTGCGATGTCTAATTGGATTACATCCATACTGCTCTCTTGATCTATATCAGATTCTGAGTGAGATGGTTCAGGACTACTTAACCGATTTTGAGCACGAGAAAGGCAAATATCATATAATTGATGAGTGAGATTCAAATCATTTCCTATGGCCAATCTCCATACTTTACCGCGAACACTGGATGGTAAACCATGCCACCATAAATCTTTAGTTTTTCGAATACTGTGCCTGTAAAAAATACTAATAACACCTCATAATGTTTAATAAAATACCCACATAGAATCCCAATTTGGAAGCACGTTTTGAACAAAATGTTTAGCTGCCAAAGCTTGTTGTTCTTCAATTTGCAATTGCACTTTCTGTTGTTTCAGCTTGACTGCATTATTTTGAGCTTCTTTCTTCTTTGCAGCTGCTATTATAGCTTTATATTCTTCCCGGTGTCTTTGCTCCTCTTCTAACGTTTTTGCTGGTAGACTGGACGGTCTAAATCAAAATAAATGTAATTAAACCAAAAATGGTTTTAAAATCATACCTCATATGTTGTATTAGTGCTGAAGAACTAGCAACTATGCTATGATGTGGTGAACCCTGAGGTACAGTTTCTTCGCCTGATCTTGAGAATAACTTCCATACAACAGAAGTATTAGAAGTATCACACGAACCGGATTTCCACGTAAATACATTTCTAAATAATTTTGATTACAACTAGTGTTAAAATAAAATAAATAAAAAATTACCTATTAAAAAAGGTGAGTTTTTTCTTTTTCCGTTTTGATTCTTCATTTACTGGAGAACTTCTGTCTTCCACTTCTAATAAACTTCCAGATGGTGAAGGATCACTTAAACTAGAAATTGTACTTGAAAATGATCCAGCGTCGGTTCTTCTGTGTCCTGGTTTCCTATCACAAGTCTCTGATATCAAATTATTAGTAAGATGTTCATGGATTGCTTTGTTAATATTTGTTTCATTTTCTACGAGATGTAATTGTTTTGTGACTGGACTATATGCTAAAGATATGTTTTTAAGAGCTTCATTTAAGGTTATTCCTTTGGATGGTTGTCCGTTACATATATTTATATCACATTTTGTTGATAAATTCACAAATGTATGTTTGTTACTTTCGGAAGTTAATGTATTTTCTGGACTTGAATCATTGCTTTTGATTTTTTCATATCGCTCAGGCCATGTTTTAAACCACAAGTCTTGAATTGGTGATAAAGGTGGACTCTCACAGTGAGGCAGTAGCTTCGATTGAATATCACAACAATCTATCTCTCCATTCGATTTATTCTTATCAACTAAACAATTAGGCAAACTTTGGCTTCGAGTATCCGATGTGACGTTGTTCGTGGATAATACTCGTTGATAATATCGTCCTGTATGACCCATAGGAGAAGATTTCAGCACATTGTAACTCTGAACTAAATCTGGATTACATTTTATTAATGGATGACCTCTTTTACTATCAATTAGTAAATCTGTTACTTCCTCTATGCCATTACATGAGCTTAAACTACTATTGTGTTCGTTGTCAGAGTCGAAAGTTTTCATTTCTTACAAAATCTAAATATTTATTACTTACAGACTAGACTATAAATAAGAAAAAATCCATTATAAACTTAATAAAACAATCTATACTGACGTTTTGACAACACATAACAAAAATATGTCATTTTGTGACTTTTCACGCCATCTACTGGTTAGTATTTAATTTATTAACATTCAAAATTATATTTTTTATTTTATTAATAATCATTATATATAAATGATAAATAATAATATATCAATAACTGGAAGTGGCAATGATTTGTTAGGAAAAAGATTTATCGTTTAAATAATTTGAATGGTCGATAAAAAGTATATCCATGTTATCTAACACAGGGTCGTCTCAACATTTTTTTTTCAAAAGGCTACGATACAATTTCTTTTACAAAAATACAGTTTACTTTTCAATTTTCGTATTCTTTATTTATTTATATATTACATTTATTGGAAAATATTTCTATATTTTAAAAACCTTAATGGCTGCATAATTAAAACTTAAAAAACTCTTTCATTTTATATATATAAAAAAAAAAACTAACAGTTTATTAGCTATTAGAGGAAGAAATGCAAAAGACGTTAGATTATAGACGTTTAATATCATTGACACAACAATAAAAAATGTAATTTAAAGCTTTTTACTTAAACGTTAAATGATGATGGTGAAACTGGCCATAAGTATATTTTATGTCAAAATTAAGATAAAATTAATTAATTAAGGAAATATTCGCTACTGATAATTTATAATCTATGACATTTTTAAATATGACTGATAAAAGGTATTTAAACATTATCGAAAAAAATTTGAGATTATACTGGTTCGTTCTATACCAACCTACGATAAGTGTCCGAAACCTAAAATTTTATTAAAAATATTTTTATATTTATTATAAGAGATTCAAAAAGATTTCAACAATTGTTATAATACAATAAAAATAATATTGAAATTAACCTTATTTTGCAACATTAGGTTGCAAAATGAATAATTTTTTGATTGGTGGGCAGAAAGAATATCACCAGAAAAAATATCATTCATTCATCATTTGCTGTTTTCTTTCCGTGATTTTTTTTCCTGTGACATAATTTCCTACATTCCTATGTAACATGGGAAGGCCAGTATGTATAAAAAAATCATGATTGTTTTCCACTCGACCCTTCTCATTGTGGTACGTTAGAATTTTAAATTGGATATTTATGTGGGAACATCGTAAAATATATTACATAGTTTTTATATTTGTTTTAAAATCAACTAGTAAATATGTTGCTATTAGTAATTATCTACTCAAAATGATTATAAAAATGTAAATGTTGTTTATAAAATTAGCAGTAATGGGAATGTATTCAAAGTGTTTTCACAAACATTCTTCTTGAAAAATTAATTATGCCTTTGATGTTATCAAATGATGTAAGATTACACATAATTGTAGGTCAATTATAGAAGTAATTTTTTCTCTAATTCTTTGTCGACACACTAGTAGTACTTTATCGATATACTGCTATAATATCTTTAAATGGGAAACACTGGAAAGCACAAACAAATTAAAAGAAAAGATTTTACCTTGTGATTAAATCCGATATTTGAGATATTTTTGCCTTGAAGCATTCATTGTCAAGAACTCATTGAACTCATTGTTTGACCTACAAGTGCAAAGGCAAAAGATGAAAAATTTATGACAACCGTAAACCACAATAAAACCAGTTTGTGCATTTAAATTTGTATGTTCATGCAAACATAAATTCATTTTAACAGGTCGATTTTCGACAATAAGGTATTTCCTGTCAAACCAGTCGAAATGTACAAGGTTGTTATACCAATAATAATTACTAAAGGAAAAATTTCCCGATATGATTGCTATTGCTATTGCAATTATACAGTTGTATCAGAAATAAGTATACATACTTAACAGAAAATTTATTAAACATTATAGATTTAATAAAAATAGAGAATATAAATGAGCATCTTTCAAAACATTTACAACTAGGAATTTGATACCAATCGTAATTTATTTTATTAAAATGATTAAAAATTTGCTCGTAATTCTAAATAGGGCTGGGATCCGGATCCGGATATTTCGGATCCGGATCCAAAACTATCCGGATATCCGGATACCTCATATTTTCAATATCCGGATCCGGATCCGGATCCGCTGTCCGGTTCCAGATCCGGATCCGGATCCGGATCCACTATACGGTTCCAGATCCGGATCCGGATCCGGATCCACTATAATATTTATTTTATATTTTTAATCGTGAGCAAGCAACCAGTAAAAACGTGATATGTTATATGTAATATTTATAGTTATTAGTATATAAATATAGTAGAGTAGAGAGTGTATCCGGATAGTTTTGGATCCGGATATCCGGATCCTAATATCAACGGATTTGGCCAGCACTAATTCTAAATTTAAATTGGCGATATTTTACGGATTTAAATTTCAGCTAAGATCCTATTCCTTGCCGAGTTTCTACGAATGTCGTCACTTCCACTCAACGCATTCCCTCCAATCGTCTCTATCTGTTTCTTGCATTGCTCCTTTCATTTCTTTTTTTTTCCATAATTTTGAATCTCCGTTTTTTATTTGTTTGGAACAATTATTTTGGTGATCTGTCTTCCGGCATTCTATTTAAATTTCATACCATATTTATCCTTTCTGCGCATTCTATCCACTACGGTCTCGGGTCCATTTCGTTTCTCAACCTCTCATACTTTTACGAAGTTGTCCATCTGTTCATAGTAATTTTTATTTCATTGCTTTGTGGATAAAAATAATGAAATTTATAGTATTTACAGTAACTATAGTAATTGAAGACAGTTGTTGCATTTTTATACACATTTATAAAAAAAGTTTATTTATTTACAAATCATTATTTTTCATTTCAATAAGTATATCCATTTTATTAAAATAATTTCTTTTTGATTTTTCGTTTTTAATTCCAGCTTTATCAAATATAATTTTAAATAGGTGAAGATATCATTTTTCGTTCGAATAATTGCACATAGTTATACAGCCTGTTCACGGGAACATTCTACAGTAGCTAACTTTTTTATTTAAAGATATACAATCTTGGTTAAATGGACAAAGTTTAAGTACCTTGCAATGCGAATTTCTCGCAATAAATTATAAAACAAAAGAACATCGCGTTGCTAAGATACAAGCATAACGATTAACTTTTTAAATTGAACAGCCTGTATATTTTTATATTTTTAAGTTGCTATCGTTGCCTACTATAATTAATAATAAGACAATTTTCCTCTAAAGCAGCTATTAAAAGAGTTTTGGAGAAAATAATTTTGCAAATTTCATTATTTTTCTTTATAGTTGTGTTATATTCATTACTTATATTTGTCTATTTGTTCATGTTTTAAATAAATATTTATAATGGTACAATTTCATATATAATAATTAAAATAGTGGTAAATAAATAATTTATAATAATTTCTTTTATTATTATTGATGTGAGATGCATAATACATATTGATGCAGTCCGAAGAATAACAACAGTTCGTTGCTTTTTATTATTTTATTACTTTATTTTTTAACTCCTTAACTGGCGATATAAGAGAAAAATTGTTTTATAATTAACCAGAGAAACTTAAAAATGTAAAAATATACAAGGTGTTCAATTTAAAAAATTAATCGTTATGCTTGTATCTTAGCAACGCGATGTTCTTTTGTTTTATAATTTATTGTGCGAAATGCGCATTGCAACGTACTTAAACTTTGTCCATTGAACCAAGTTTGTATCTCTTTAAATAAAAAAGTTAGCTATTGTAGAATAATACGTGAACACCCAGAATGCAAGAAATTATTATTTTTTTTAACTCCTTAACTAGCGATTCTAGAGAAAAACTGTCTTATAATTAATTATAGCAGGCAAGCAGAGCAACTAAAAAATATAAAAATTTACATAGTGTTCAATTTAAAAAATTAATCAAAAATGCGCATTGCAAGGTACTTAAACTTTGTCCATTTAACCAAGCTTGTATCTCTTTAAATAAAAAAGTTAGCTATTGTAGAATTTTCCCGTGAACAGGCTGTATATCTCATCTTTCCTTTATAGTCAAAGTAATAAATTATGATGTAAATATAAAATATATATTTTATGATATGTTGTTAATGGTTGTTAAAGTATTACAACAAACATTGTTAATTTACGTCTTTTTAAACACAATTGTAAAATTAACAGAATATTTGCGCACTTAGATAACAATTTATTCAGATTGAATAAATTATCAGTCAAGGTAGTTGACGTTGGCAAGTTTTAGAATAAGGCAAAATGAGTAAAAACGAATATGATATTTTATAAAAATTACCATCCAAATTTTTGATCGTGATTTGAGTTATTTCTACCATTCAATTTTTTCAATTATTTTTTCCACGGACGCCTTTATTTTTTCCTGCGAGACAGGACATGACTTACATAGACAAATTTGCAGGAATACAGAGAAGCAACAAAGAACAAAGAGAACTTCAACACACAAGAAATAACTAAAATAAACGACAGTAAATACACAATTTATCAATTCAAGAGAAAAACGATTTTTTAACAGAATTCCATTGATAAGATGACTTTTGACACAGCCTGTTTACAGGATTTCCTTTAATGGTAAATCGTACCAATTATTAACCAATCAATACAGCGTAATTTAACTTTGGCTCCATGAGTTTCCGTCTAGCAGGAAAAATAAACTACAGCCGAAAATGAATCTATATAAACTAATATTTGGATACAATGACATGAAAAGAAAAGCAAATTATTGTGAAGGAAAAATTGTATTTTAAAAATATATTTCTTTCAGAAATTCTTAACAAATTACCTTTAAATTTTCGATATTCGTCGTTATTGGCGATATTTTTGTCATTTTAGCTTTAATTACTAAAAACTAATAAATTAATTTGGCGTTGCTGTTAATCCTATCGACGGATATACAACAGATCAATCATTGTAAATATTTAAATAACAATCTCTTATTATCATTATAAAAACAAAAACAAAATTAAAAATGCCCCTGAATTATTAACATCAATAGTTAATTCCACATGAAATTTCAGTTCTCACAGCGATAAAATCTGCAATAATAGTTCTATTTATGAATTTATGCAACTTAATAACAAATTAATTGCGTATAGAATGCAATAATTAGTGAATTGTGCGAACATGTGAATTTCTTGTATTTACACTGATTTTCAATCGTTTTGCGGTAATCGAATTTGTTTAGGATTTGTTTATCATAAAGAAATTAAGTCAAGGCGATAGCCTAATTTACACAACTCAAGTGTTTCTCTGTAGGTACTTTATCGCATAATTGTTTGTACAATATTTATTTATTTGATGTAATTGCATTATAATTGTTGCAGTAAAAGGAAACAAATTGCGAAACACACAAAACAAAATAGTACATACTATCAATCTGTAAATATATTTTATAAAATTAAAAGTGTACTTTTGAATTCAACAGTTCTACCATTGTCACTTATGCTGAGAAAACATTATTATTTAATCGAAATGATGGGATGATATTATGATATGATATGATGATGGGATCATAGTATTCGATTTCAAACACGTGACAATCTGTGTATGAGGACGAAGAAGAGTAATAGGGCACAAATATTGGGTTAAGTTCATGTACAGTGTTAAGTTTATTAATTCACTTCAACTTGTTTTTTGACACGTGGAGACATGTTTCTTTTTATGTCCTTTGTGTATTATTACGATAGAGTAACTCAAGAGCAAAATGTTCTATTATTTATTTTTATATATTATCGGTTTAAAATTTTTTTTTCCCTCGCTAAATTGTACCTTTAGGGTATATTACTTTCCCTTCACGGTAAAATGCTAGTCTACTACGATTTAAAATAAACAGCAAAATTGAAGAAATCGTATTAGGGATTTTTTTATCAAAAAATCTTGTTAATAAAAGTTGTTCAGACTCCTTCAAATAAGCTAAATCCAAATTTCATTAAAAACAAAAAAAATGAAGATGTCTTTAAAAAAAGTTCAAAAGATGCGAGTAATAAATCTCACAAGTTTGCTTAATTACTTAAATAACCGTATTTTCAACTAAATCACAATTAGCACATTTGAACATTTTTTGAGATTTTCAAAAAATTTTTTGTTTTTAATGAAATTTTGGATTTAGCTTATTTGAAAGATTCTGAACAACTTTTATTAACAAGATTTTTTGATAAAAAAATCCTTAATAAGACTTTTCCAATATCGCTGTTTATTTTAAATCGTAGAGTAACATTCTACCCTGAAGGGAAAGTAAGTAAATACTTTAAAAGTAGAATTTAGTGAGGAGTATAATGGGAATTTTTTTTTAATCCATAATATATAAAAAAAAAAATACTGGGGTGGTGCCGTCGAAAGTGAGACACACTGTATGTATAACATGGCTAGTAATATCAAACAAAACGTTATAGGAAATGCAATGAAAGAAAGGTAATAATTCAAAATTAAAGTAAAAAATTCATAAAAATAAATAAAACTATTTTTTATGAAATGAAATGATTCTCCAAAAAGTTTTTTTTTTCATAATAAAATTGTAGTAATGAAATTATTTCAAGGAACATCAATCTACAGTTCACTGTCAGTTGAATACACTAATTGTTGAAGTTGAATAATTGTTAAAATATTGTTGATATTATATTATTATATTATTATTATTATATTATATTATATTATATAATCTAAATGAAATTTCCTTTTTTTATATTTGAGTTTAGTTCTTCGGCGTTTTATCTTCACAATATACAAACCATGTAATTGCAGATATTTGTATTATTATTTAATTAATGCTAATTAATTAAAAATGTAAACCGTATCTGGATATTTTCTTAGATCATTATTTCTATGGTATTAAATTTTTTAACGTGAATGTTATCACGCTTCAAGTTATAAAAATGCAGTAAGTGTATCGCAAAAATAAAACGAATATGCCTAAAATTACATTCTTTAAGGACACGATTTAAAGGAGTTTCCAATGTCATGCGGTCAACATGCAAATGATGTATTTATAACATTGAAGACATGTGTAAATATTTCTTTTTTTTTATTGTAAACAATGAAAGCAATGAAAATTTGTGCATTATTTTTTGGAATTATGAGTAAAGTAGAAGTAGAATATTTATTTACCGTGAAGTTATAGAGAGATTTTTTTTGTAGGAGCTAGTTATTTTGTATTTATATGTATTAAAATTATTTTATTTTTTATATAATTAAAGTTATTTTAAAGTACTTTTAATTTTCTTTGTAATAAATTGCGACTATTCACTATTCAACAAATTAATTATCCAATAAATATAAATTGAGCTTCAGGATTCTGGATTTCAAGATTTGGAGGGTGTGCGGCCCGAAGGCCACACTGGCACTAGCCTCCAAAATGGGCTCATTGTACCATCCTTCAAGAGCGTCTCCTACTCCCCATTAGTCCTCAAGCCAGTTGACAGTGTCGATCAGCTTGAGAACCTTACCAGGTGAGGTGTTGCTTAGCCTGGCCATAGTCGGCCAGAAGTCCCCCAGTATGGATCTTCTTTCTTATCGATGCGATCGCCGGGCAGTGATATAACACATGTTCCGGCGTTTCATCTTCTTCAAGACAACTGCGGCAAATGGGATCGTTTACGACACCCAACGAATAGGTGCTTATTCAGTCGACACTGTCCTGTCCAAAGCCCTATCAGTTTCCTTAGGTGGGGCCTGCTCTGTCCTAGGCAGAATTTTGTTCGCTTCAGGCAAGTTTTCTGAACAGAAGAAGCACTTGCCTGTCTGCTGTCTATCAATGCCATCCATCGTGCCGTGTGTCTACGCAGGGTGTCTTGAGCTTATATGTTTATTTTTAAACATGTTTTTAGTTGACGTAGAAATATTAAAATTTTAACATTAAAAGTTTAAGAATAGTTCCACAAAAAAGTCCACCTGCAAAATTGAACAAGGATATGAATAAACAAGAATTAAATATTAAGTCTGAAAAAAGAGAAGAGTTGCTGAAGAAGAGTTGATTGAACAATGAAATTGCTGCAGGAGAAGTAGCAGAACATAAAAGATCTGTTTTAAAATGACGAGAAAAATATTTAATCATTTTATGAAAACTTAACATGTTTTGTAGAACATTTTTACATGCTGAAAAATCTGAATGATAATAAAAATGCTTCTTCTTGAATACTTTTGAACACTAATTCGATTTTTATTAATTTTATAAACTATGTGTATAATTTTAGATTTGCTAAAAGACAAAAGTCAGAAAACGCATAGATAAATCTATAATTTTAACCTTGACCTTTGTTATCGAAAGCCTCAATTGTTTTCTCCCACTAATCTCATTGCTTGAACAGTGGACCCAACCGATAGTAACCCACAACCAAATAAAAAGGGCTTATAAAGTGTTCTCAGTATGTCAGAATTTTATTTTATTGACGTAAAAATAATTTTTTATATTATTTTGCCTTGTATTTGAGCGTGTAGTAAATTCATTATTGTTTCAAAAGGATTGCAAACGATAATGAATGAATATTTGGAAAAGTATTATAAATTAATGACAAATTCAACGATTAGATATGAATTCGTCTATCTTATCAATAATATGCGAGAACAATGCAATACACAATAAACATTTTTTAAAGGATGATAATTTCGACGAATCACTCCAGTTACTAATGTAAATGACAAAATTGTACCAACATGTTAATTAGTATTGCACTTGTATTTTAACTTTAGCGTGAATCGATTTTTTTCTGTAGATTCGCAGAAAAAAACACGTGATGGGAAAATTAGCTCGTAAAAGAAAACTTATATAATTCACAGAATGCGATTCGTGTGTACGTACGTAAGTACACAGTAAAGTGTACGCCAGTAAATAAATATATGGGAGGTTCTTCCTGGCGAGTCAGTAAATTAACGTTAGTTCGGTCGAGTTTCATTTCAATAGCAGCTTAATGAGAAGAGCTTTTAGTGTGCTGGTTATGTGAAAGTCGCGTGTGTATACGTTTGGGATTTTTGTTTTTTTTTTTTTTTAATTATAAGGTACGTGTTTTTACAGGTTAATTTTCAAAATAACATTTGTATATTTATTTTTCTTATTTCGTTTTATATATTATTGTTTTCAATAGTTTTATATCACATTACTGACAAATAATAGACTTTTATCTACGACCGTAGGCTTTTTCGCACTCCAAACAGTGCGTAAAG
>JAFFZR010005915.1:0-13307 GCA_018397195.1 Lethrus apterus
AAATTTTTGTGACATTTCAATAAAACGAATTGAAATAAAACATATTTTTAACATAAGTTTTAATTGAATTATTAATTTGTTTTATTAATAAATAAACACCAAATTAAGTAAAAATGGAATTACACCCTGAAAATAAAACATATCATTCGAACTTGTTATTTCTGCAGGTAAGGTTTCTCTGTACAACGTGTTACTAGGCGATATTTAAATAATACTTTTCAGTTTGCTTCTCTGTTCAGGTAATTTACCTATAAAATCTTTATCCGAGGTAATAATTTCGTGTAAAAGAGATGTTGAAGTGTGTGCGGTTACCTTGTCAGGGATTAATTGAACCCTTATGAAGGTATAAAAATGGTTGCATTCCTATTTTTACAATAGTTGAAAGTATTGTCTGTGCCAGGTATTTACTTTATTATATTTATATAAGCACAATATTTAATATTGTAGGGTATGTTTTATTTTAAATAGTGAACAGTTTTGCATTTTAGCTATTATTCTGTAAAATGTCTTCTTCAAGTGATTCGGCTTTAACTGTTTCTTCAGTAACATCTTTCACATCATCATCAACAGAGTCGAGTTCAGATGAAGAGCTTTTAATAAGACGTCCTCGAGTTTTACGTGAAAGAAATAATCCGTTTGAAGACATTGACGATGTCTATTTGAAGAACCGTTTTCGCTTATCAAAATTATCAGTGAGATGAATCATAGGTAATAATATAGAACCTGCTAACAGAAAAAATAATCCAATTTCTGCCATTAATCAAGTTTCGGTAGCATTACACTTTTATGCAACAGGATAATTTCAGATAAATATTAGTGATACTTAATATTTCACAGTCCAGTGTTCATCGTATAGTTCACAAATTAAACAATGAACTAGCTTCCAACTGTACTGGCCATCTTCAGTTTCATGAGATACATTTGCATCATTATTTTCTATATAAGTTGGAGTAGTAGTGGGAAGTAGAAGGGCTCATTTCATTTTGTCTAACTGAGCAGCTCATTTGTTGGATACAAGAAGAATAATGCTTCAAGAGAACAAATTATTTGAAACAGTGTGTTAAGAAATCTGTGGCAAACATAATATATTTCTAATGTGACTGCAATACTTACTATATTATCGACATCACTGTCATATATATTGGGCACTGGTTGCACTTATTTGCCCAACATATTTAACAACTGTTCTCCGATGGTATCTAATTTTATTTTGTAAGTTCCACCATCAGTTTTGTATAAATCGACGTGAAATAAATATATGTACGGATGCAACAATGTTTTGATGCATAACAAATATACCTTGTCATCTGCATGATCCTTTTTAGCTTTGTTTTTTAAATTCATGACCTTTCGCCTGTCTGGGCTATGGAATTAAATTCGTTTTTTATAATATTTCATATATCATTTTTTGCTTTTGCACTTGAATTATCGTTTTTTTTTTTATTTTCGACTATATGTAAATATTTTTCAACTATTCTAATTAATTCTAATTTCTCCTAAATAATTTCTATATCTATTTCGATTTTCCCTCATTTTGATATTTTTTTACCAGTTATACTAATGTAATGAATGTAGTCATGAATACCAAATGAACTAATTTATAGCATTCAGCGCACCCTATGAATGGATAGTGTATACATATTTACTTAACCGAAGATTTACTAACTGAAACGAAATAAAATCAAGAATGCGATGGTGAAACGTCAGTTTATTTTAATCTATAGATTTTATTTAATCGATAGTTAGTAAACTGGAGATTTAACTGGCCTTGGTGAATACGGGCCTAAATGTAATTAATTTGGCCTGAGTTGGTTTTGAATGAGATGCGTTTCATCGATCAAAACACGGAAAACCCAAATTACATGGAAAAAAGTTTAATGGGAAACCAAATCAAACCAACCAACCCAACACCTCAATCTTCTTATCGTCCTCGTCGGGTTAATTTTAAAAATTGAGTCTATGGGAATTGCATGTGAAAGTTATAATGTTTAAAAATACATCAGGCTTAATAACAATACTTAAGATATACAGGGTGTTTAAGAGCTCGTTAATTCAATCGTTAACTTCTGTAAGAAAAATTATCTACACGCATTCTATTTGAATGTAATGACAATCACTGGTTTTGTTGCGGTAGGTCAGGAAACGTCGGCGTCGAACGATCAGTATTTCAACTGTGTTGTTAAGCCGGCGAATGCGTTTCTTACAGACGCCGCGCCGGTTATAATTTTTAAAAACGTACCCATTGAACGCGCATAATTTAGCGAAATTTGGCAAATGTTTACAAATTTAAAAAAAATCGTCTAAACGTCTCAACGCACACGAGCCTTTGTCAACATTCAATAGTTGAAACATAAATTTTATCACTGAATAAGTGAGTCAAGTTCTAATTATGGAAGCGTTGAAGGACGATACCTTATAAGAAAACAGACGTCTATGTGGATGATATTTTGCACTGGTTTTGTTGCGGTAGGTCAAAGAAACGTCGAATAAACAAAATTTCAAACGACTGCGCGTTTCATTTGTTTTTAATCAGAAAAAGTCACAAATTTGCGTGTATACAAAAATTAGTTAGCAGTCATCTGCAAATACATCATCTTTTTGTCATTCGAAAAAAAAAAAAATCAACACAAAATGTCGTCTATAAAGACAAGGAGCAAATGTTAGGTTCGATTTATCATGATTTAATAGATAAAAAGAAGAAAACATGCATGGTGTGTTTCGTCAACATGAGTAATCACTAATCAGAAAAATAAAGATATAACTTGTCAACAATATTTGGAATCAGCCACGTTGTGCTAAAGGTATGTAATGAAAAGGGAAATAAATACTCGCGTCATTATAATTTAAGAAAAATAATTTTAAAGGATATAAAATAAAAAACTTTACGCTAATAATTGGAACACTGAATGGAACAGAGTACATTCCTTGTAAAAAAAAAACAATCAAATATTTTAATCAATTTCAATCAAATCATCTGCGAATTCATCATTTTTTTGATATTCAAAAAAAAAAAAAAATTCAGCACAAAATGTCGTCTATAAAGGCAAGGAGCAAATGTTAGGTTCGATTTAAGGTACGGCCCAAAAATTTTTTTGATTATGATCTAAATATGGAAACGTTGAAGGACGATACCTTATAAGGAAACAGATATGTATGTGGATGATATTTTGCACTGGTTTTGTTGCGGTAGATTAAAGGAACGTCGAAGGAACAATATTTCAAACGATTGCGCTATTCATTTGTTTTAATCAGAAAAATGTCACAAATTTACCTGTATACAAAAATTAGCAGTCATATGCGAATTCATCATTTTTTTGACATTCAAAAAAAAAAAAAAAATTCAACCTAAAATATCGTCTATAACAGGAGTGGAACACGTCGATCGCGATCTACCGGTCGATCGTCCAGCATTACTCCTTTGTACACTACCTATTGAATTTTAATTACGGAACGAACCCAAGCCATACAACCCAACTCGAATCTTTATCCAAAAATTTTAAAAATTGTACTCTTTGAGAATTTCAACTACGGATCGAACCCAACCCCATATAACAACTTATATATCTTAGTAGGTGAGCGCGACACATTTTTAAGAAAAATAGTCGATCATATATATAATGTAGTTGGCCATCCCTGGTCTATAAAGGCAAGGAGCAAATGTTAGGTTCGATTTAAGGTACGGCCCAAATTTTTTTTTGATTCTGATCATTTAAAAGATAAAGAGAAGAAAGCATGGATGGTGTGCTTCGTCAATATGAGTAATCACTAATCAGAAAAAGAAAGATATAACTTGTCAACAATATTTGGAATCAGCCACGTTGTGCTAAAGGATATGGCAAAGTATGTAATGAAAAGGGAAATAAATAGTCGTGTCATTATAATTTAAGAAAAATAATTGTAAAGGATATAAAATAAAAAACATTTACGCTAATAATTGGAACACTGAATGGAAACAGAGTACATTCCTTATAAAAAAAAATCAAATATTTTAATGATTGCATTGTAAAAATAGTTACTTTCTTTTTCTACCGAAAATTATTGGGTTATTTTTTAATAATTGGTTGATTGAAGCATCAACGACAGATTGAGATAAAAATTCATTTATATCATTTGCATATAGAGCTTCATAAGTTGGAGGATTCATCACTATGTGACAATATTCTTTATCGCAATTTTTTGCATCGTTTTAAATTCACTCTTAAAATAGAAGAAGGTCATTTGCGGCAAGGTTGACTGGAAAAGTTCTTCTTTTATTCTATGTTAGCCCTTATTTATTTATTCCCCTTTGTTCTGCCACCCCAACAGGTTGAACCCAAGTACAGAGTGTGGTCTTTGGGTTGCGGCCACGACCGACTTAGAGGTGTTAGAAACCTATTCCAGCATATGCTGCAAAGATTAGGGAAAAATGGAAAACCTAATCAGAATATACCCATGTTATAAATTTTCTATAAAAATCTTGCAATGGCCGTAGAAACACTTAAAATTAAAGAATCGTCCAAAGAATGTGAATTCTTCCACGCTTAATTAACGCCGATTGCATCCCCACGACCGACCCGACCGCGTAAAGATATGGCACAGTTTCGAAGGCACGCGTGCTGTTCACATCATCGCTTCGCCCTCGACTCGACCCGACATAATGTAATCTAACGATTCGATCTCCTGTCGAAGCGGGCGTTCAGCACACATGTAAGTTATCTGTTCGTTCTTGTATGCGCGCCGTCAAACGCCAAGTCATTGTGAACCTCGCATCCAGTTCTTCGGCTTCTTGCTCGTTTTTAAAAGTGGCTCGGGGCGCAACGTTACCTTGGATCTTTGACTTGATAACGGCCGACGATATAGGTACGCCCGGTCGTACTCGTTTCACGTACCCTTTGGCGATGCGAACGAAAAATTGCTACCGGTTGATCTATAGTTTGTGAAAAATTACATTTTTGAAATTGATTGACTGAAGGTGACGCACGTTAGACACAGTAAAATGCTTCGGAAACGAAAAGTATTAGGTTGGAGAATTGGGAAGAATTCTGAAATTGTTTTCTAAACGATAAGCAAATCCAGATGATTGTACTTTCTCAAATTTATCATGAAAATCTATTGGTTTTGTGTTGATTAGTTCTGTGATTTATGACATTTTCCCTCCCCAACATCAAATAAAAATCCGAAGAAGTAGAAAAATTTCAAGCGTCTTAGCTTTAATCATGGTCGAATTTTACCCCAAATTTTTAGACAAAATATTCATGAAAACCATGATACCCAACAGAAAACTCAATTTGTAAATCTATACGTAAAGTCACTTTCCGCGT
This sequence comes from Lethrus apterus, assembly GCA_018397195.1. Taxonomy (NCBI): domain Eukaryota; kingdom Metazoa; phylum Arthropoda; class Insecta; order Coleoptera; family Geotrupidae; genus Lethrus; species Lethrus apterus. Next base: position 5,301 of record JAFFZR010005915.1, read on the forward strand.
CCCTTTTTCAAATAAAATGCCTATTCCATTGGAATGAGTGTAAGTAGTTGGGAAAAAAGAGGAAATGTCTAAGGATACTCATATGCGATGGTCATTTGAAGCAGTTTTTGTACATTAGATAATGCCCACAGGAAAATATACAGAAAATTTGAAGGGGGGGGGGCAAATATTTGAGAGAGGTACAAGCGTGGACTAGAAATGAAAGAATACGGAAGGAAAATATGAAGTGGGCGCGGGGGGGGAACTACAATTCTATGAGAGAAGGACAATCGTCGATTAGAAATGAAAGAAGAGGTGATGGGTTGGACACGTAAAGGCACGTAAAGGAAATGGAAAAGCATTGAAAATTATTGGTGAAACAATTGAACGTTCAGATAACTTTCATTTAAAAAAAAAAATCAGGGCAGTAATGAACTTATGAAAGGAATAGACGGACTTTATGAAACAATAGTTTGAGAAAAAAATTTTTTTTTTAAATTGAATAAAACTTGTCTAATCAAACCTTGATTCAATGGGGTTGGATGGATAATTCTAAGAAAATGAAATGATCAACACAGGAACAAAAAAATCAAAAAGCACCCGGCGCGAAGTTTGAATTTTAAAAAAGTTTCTATGAAGCAGAAGTCATAGACGATTCAAACTTGAAAACTTTTGAAATGATTCTAAGAAATGATGAATGGATTTTTCTAACGACATTTTCCCATCTATACGACATATAGATATCAGGAAGTATATCAAAGTTTGTACTTCATGATAGAAAAATACATTTAATTCCAATTGTAAGGGTTGGATTAGATTCCGTTTTCATAATTAAAAATACATGTCAATCGCGAAAACGGACGAAACACCTATAAATTGCAAAATGTTGATGGGAAAACCGTGAGGTGGAAGTCTGCTAAATTCCATCAAATATTTTTACCAATTAAACAAAGATTGCCATTATTTAGTATTGTAGAAGAACTGGTGAAAAGACAGTATTTAAATTAAGTATTTAATTAAGTATTATTAATAGTATCAGAAGTAAAGGAAGCGATTACTGTTGTTCTTTCAGAAAAAATCTATTCTTGTAAAGGCTTTTTTGTGTAAAATATGAGAATTAAAATAAAAAATGTATATATTAAAATTGGCGGGGGGGGGGGGGGGGGGGGGGGGGGGGGCATACCATCCTGGATCTCCGGAGCGTAATGCGAACCATTCACCGAGTAATGGAGAAAGGTGGAGGATGGAGGATGGAGAATTATTATTATTATTATTATTATTATTATTATTTCCATATTATAATATTTACCTTAATATAACCCAACCTAACTGTTCGTTTTCTATAATTCATTGTGACGGTGAAAATTGTTAACAATCTTACGACTGATTAGTGTAAAATTGTACGTCGCAAACTTTTTACTTCCCGCATAATTGTCTAATCTTCGATTTCCCATTTCGACTTCCCATTTTATTTCAAATATAAGTCTTGTTTCCTGCAAATCGTGCGAAACGCCAGTATCTTCCGAACAAGTCAAAGAAAATGTCAGCGCTTAAACCGGACGAGTGCGTGTACTCATTGTCATTTTCGTCGCTTACAACGGTTTTTACAAACAGCACCTGCGGGCGCGATCGTTAAATTCTAAACGTCAACGAGACGACGTCTTCAGACACGTTCAATTTTCGCACTCGTTGCAATCATTAAGTTCGCATTTATGCAAATTCCGTGCGCATACGATCATTTGCAAAACGGGCACATCTAACGTGCATGAGCGGCGATTATGTGCATTTATGTAATAAGGACATAATGTAGTTCCCATTCCGCGCACAATGATACTGTGTGTATTCTGTCTGGGAATTGTGTAATTCCGAGCTTGTTAGTTTGTTTTCGATTGACGTGCGTGGGAAACTTGGAATTCGTGTAATTTTGGAAATTGTTTACAGGGTAGACATTTTTCGAAGCTCGCTATCGGTACCTCGCTTAGCTGAGATACGAAGTCGGTTAAATTATGACAAAGGTGCGTAATTTATTGCTCATTAATAATTATAATAATAATTGCCAATAATAATCTTCATTTGTTTTTGAGACATTTGGAAAAAACTGAAACTATTAATTATTATTTTATTCTTCTCTAAACTTTATACAGTGTGGTGATAAAGTTTGGAACAAAATTCATAAAAACGTTTTATAATGTTTTTAAGAAAATCGCTCGGACAGGTCAATTTTTGTTTTTGAAATGCCGTCTTCTGACGTTAATTTTTTTGGAATGGCGTCATTTGTTTTTGCACAATGACGTCATCATAATTTTTTTTTAAATGACAACCCCCACTTTTTTCTTCTGTTTTTAATAGACCTTCTTACTACTTAAACGATGATGTAAAAAAATTGGTACCTCACACAACAATTTTTTTGAATAAATGACACATTTACTTCAGATCGTCAGTGGTTATAATTTAGTAAAAATAATAATCGTAAACATTCTAAATTAAAGCAAATAACAATAATTTATGTATCTAAGAAGAGTGAAGTTTTAAGGTGCAATGACGTCATTATCGATTTTTTTTAATGACATAAGAAGACATTTACATAAGAACTTTTCTGAAAAAAATAACCTTTTTTCTTCAAAAAATTAAAATTTTTGTTTAAAAGAAAAAATTTATATGTGTTATTTATTCAAAAAAATTGTTATGTAAGGTACCAATTTTTTTACATCACCGTTTAAGTAGTAAGAAGGTCCATTAAAAACAGAAGAAAAAAGTGGGCCATTTAAAAAAATTTATGATGACGTCATTGTGCAAAAACAAATGACGACATTCCAAAAAAATTAACGTCAGAAGAGGGCATTTCAAAAACAAAAATTGACCTGTCCGAGCGATTTTCTTAAAAACATTATAGAACGCTTTTATGAATTTTGTTCCAAACTTTATCACCACACTGCATAATAATAAATAAATAAATATACGCAGTGTCTTAGAAGAAACAAGTTTACTTTCCTTACATTCAAGAATTGTCTGGCATCCACGACGTATAAGTCGGGTTCATAATTACATTACTTACAAAATAGAAAGAAATACTTTAGATGAAAGTTAATCTGCGTGCAACTCTTCAAACTGTCCGTTAAAAAAATCACTTCCGGTATAAGCGGAAATGGGAAAAATAATTTTGTGACAAATCAAAATTTTTTTGTTTGAAATTTGTTGCCCCTTCACTCCTAACACCCTTATAAAATATACCATGTGTCCCATAGTTTCAACATGTCTATGAACTGCCATAGAAAATAATCAGTTCAGTAAGCTTAAAAAATAAAAAAAAAAAAAATTTAGAGGTTTCTTCTTGGAGTGAAGACAAGATGTATTTATTATGGAGGGTAAGCTACTTACGTAGAAGAATGGAAAATAAGAAGAGAAGAAATGACGATTGGTAGATTCAGGTGTTGGAATATGGAAAAGGTCTAGAAGTACTGGATGGGAGAAATGTGCAAAAGATGTGATTTTTGTAGAAAGGGGTAAACAACTAGGAACCCTGGTTAAGGGAATATGAAAAAAATGGGATGAGTGGCGTGCAACAGAGAGAGAAAGCACACATGTTTAAAGAAACATGGGAGTGGTTCATGGGTGTTAAAATGGTTGGGTGAACAGGTGTAGAAGTGAGCATCGATCTAGGTGGGGAGACGCGTGTTGTAGATAATGTGGTAGATAATAAAGGTCTTTTTGTAAATAATAAAGATAATCGTGCAACAAATGGAGAAATTTCAAAACGGAAACTTGGAAAAACTACAAGACAATGACGGGAATACACCTTGAACAAGAAATGACAAAAGAGCTAGAAGCCAAACCCCATCAAGAACAGACAGAGAAAGAATGGACACAGATCAAAACAATAATGAATGAATTTTAGTCTTGCTTTTTTTCTTTCTTCTCCTCGTCAAACCACTCATTTATTTGTTGCTTTTTGGGTTGTCCCAGTATCCTTCAGGATAACCTGTATAAGTATAAGTGGTTTGACGAGGAGAAGTCAGAAACAAAACTAATGAAGATACAGAATGAAGAGAACGAGAAAAATTATGAGCAAGTAAGAAAAGAAGTAAATAAAGAAGAACTGAGAAATTTCTATTAGAAAATAAATAAAAGGATAGGTCCCAAGACCTGAGAAACAAAGAAGAGGGAAAATTTACACTTTTTTGTTTTTCGGGCATTACTGGAAAACTAAGATGGCTAGATTTCTTTTTATTTTAATTATTCACGATTTGTGCAACTTTGTCGTAATTTAACACACCTATGTCTTCAGTTTTCGAGATCCCAATGGTAAACCCCTAATTTGAATAACCGTGTATGTATAAGAAAAATATATTTAATTATGTATTTGATCTTTCCAAAATCTGCTAGCTATATTTTAAAACTTTTAAAATTTTAAACAATTTCATTAGTACAACGATTTATTATTGAAACTAATCATCATTTATTTAATATTTATGACGAAAACAAATACCTTTAATGTATATTTTTATCATCCATATTATTTATGAATCATATGAAAATATACTGCGTTAAAAGCGAGGTTAAAATTCAGGTGCGATAAGTCCCTGATAATTAACACGTTATTAAATAAACATTAGAAAAGAATCTGAAAATGTTTTCTTTTACATGTAAATAAGAGTTTATTTTTAGTCTGTAGATTTTAGCATAAACTTTACTTACAATAAAAAAAAAAATTAAAATAAACATAAAATCATTTATACAGGTTGAGTTGGTTTTTCTTGAAAATTTGACAGTTGTAGATAAAGCCGGATAGTACAAAAGAATAATAAATAATCATTTAGTTTGGATTCGGTTGTTTTCATTAGGTTCGCTTGTTTAGGTCGTATTCAATTGTTTGTGTTGGATCCGAAGTGTTCTTTGGAAACCAAAGGAAGGAGGTTCCCAACATTTTTGGTTCAATTGTTTATCTTAGTGTTGGGTTCGAAGTGTTCTTTGGAAACCCAAGGAAGGAAGTTCCCACATTTTTTGTGTTCAATTGTTTATTTTAGTGTTGGGTTCCCTGTGTTCTTTGGAAACCCAAGGAAGGAGGTTCGCAAAATTTTTAATTCAATTGTTTATCTTAGTGATGGGTTCGAAGTGTTCTTTGGAAAGCCAAGGAAGGAGGTTCCTAAAATTTTGGGTTCAATTGTTTATCTTAGTGATGGGTTCGAAGTGTTCCTTGGAAAGCCAAGGAAGGAGGTTCCCAACATTTTTAATTCAATTGTTTATCTTAGTGTTGGGTTCGAAGTGTTCTTTGGAAACACAAGGAAGGAGGTACCTAAAATTTTGGGTTCAATTGTTTATCTTAGTGATAGGTTCAAAGTGTTCTTTGGAAACCCAAGGAAGGAGGTTCCCAAAATTTGTAATTCAATTGTTTATCTTAGTGTTGGGTTCGAAGTGTTCTTTGGAAACACAAGGAAGGAGGTTCCTAAAATTTTGGGTTCAATTGTTTATCTTAGTGATGGGTTCGAAGTGTTCTTTGGAAAGCCAAGGAAGGAGGTTCCCAAAATTTTGGGTACAATTGTTTATCGTAGCGTTGGGTTCGAAGTGTTCTTTGGAAACCCAAGGAAGGAGGTTCCCAGAATTTTATAATGAACTTGTGCATTTGGAATGGTTGCTGTAAACCTTTGAAAACGGGATATAGGAGACTCGGAAACAAATTTTCAAAAATTTACGAACTCATTTTCACATTTGAGTCAACAATTGGGTTTCGAGGGGTGGTGCTGTCGAAATGAGCCGTTTTCGAGTAATTTTGATTTTTTGAAAATTTAACCCTCAAATAGACCTTCATACAAAAATTAATTGATGTTAAATTACAAAAGGTTAAGAATAAAAGACTTCTGAGTTATTAAACGGGTACCTTATTTCATCACAAACTATTTAACCAGTACTTGTTTTTTTTTTTGATCGTTGACTTGTCTGAAACAAGAAGATAAAAAAGGGATCGCGATCTTTACATGTATTTAATCTCGCGTCTTTTTGTTTTAGTCCTATTGTAGAATTCTCTTTCGTTTCTATGGTTCACTTCCACCATCTTCTATTTTCCTATTCATTTTTTCCTCCTTGTGCAGATTCTATTTCCTCTTTTACACGAAACTGATGTACGGATGCAGCAACTGATTTACTGAATAAAATGGGCGTATGGCTCAGTGCCAACAAACTCTTCGTAAATTGTGAAAAGGCTACGCTCATGAAATTCTATTTTCCTAATAATTTTTTCTTTCTTGTGCAGATTCTATTTCCTCTTTTATATGAAACTTTTTGTTATCTCATTTTTTCTTCGATTCTTCTTATCATCTATTGTTCCCTTCTTATCTTATTGTTCTTATCTTCTTGCTCTCTTCTTCTCGGTTGTTCTCTTCTCATTGCCCTCTATTATTCTTCTTTCTTATTTCTGGTCTACATTTTTATTACTTTTTTTTGCCGCGTTTCTTCTCAGGGTTTCGTAAGCTTTTGTCAAGCGTAATCCACATTACGAGCTCATCAGCGTCTCAGTGAAGATTTATATGAAGATTAATATAAACGTTTTTCCTATAAAGACAACACCTTTATTCGGCATATTTCTCTCCCCCCCCCCCATATTCTTTAAATACCAATTAACTGCCCAACCCCTTTCATTTATCTCCCTCCACTCTTATTTTTTGGTTACCAACGTTTTTCATCCAAGTTTTTTAATCCATTGCTGCTCTCTTTTCTTCGCTTCTCTTCGTTTCCGCGAGTTTCTTGTTTTTCATAACCTAATTTCAATCCTTTTTTGCTAACTTCTTCCTTTTTCACTTCTAAATTTCATTTTATAAAATTCCACGCACTCTCGTTTTTTTTCCTGACCATTATCTGTCTTTTACTTTCTGTCTTCTATCTATGTTCCAGTCACTCCAACTTTGTCGCCTTTCTCCAGTTACGTTTTTTTCTTTCTCCATCTTATGACTTCATTCCATCATTTCTTTTATATTTATCTCTCGCTTTCACACTTATATCTTCTCCCATCAGTTTATTGTTGTCATCATTTCAGTTATCTCTCCTCCGACCATCTTTCGCCGTATCCCCCATTTTCTTATTCTTCTTTTGCAATTTTACTTTTTGTCATCTTTTTCGCTTTTCAATTTTTTTTTTTGATTCTTTTAATTGTCTTATTCCCATTGCTTGATATCTTTCATAGGAAGAAGGGAACAACTTTTTGAATTGGTTTTTAGATTTTTGTATTTTCTTCTTTGGCCTTTTTTGAATATTTTCTTCCTAGTTTTACTTTTATAATTTTCCAAAGGTTCCATGTCAACTTTCTTCATTCCTCGATATAATTTTTGAAATTTATATCTGATCTTTTTGCATTGTTTGTCCACAGCTGACATATTTTTACTTTCATCAGCTTGTTTATAAATAGTTTATTTAAGCATCTAGCAGTGAAGATTTATGTGAAGAAACTAACATTTTATGGGTTCGTTCTGATTAGCTTATTTGCAGCATGTGCTCGTCTCCCAGCTTTCAAACCATTTGTTTCGTTCACATTCTTCTCAGAGTTTCTTTAAGCACGTCGGTTTCAAAAGTCCAATTGCTCTTTTACATTGTCACTTTCCACTCCGCCTGTATTCTTCGTTTCTGGTTTCCATTCATGAATTTCTCAATTGATCTTTTAGCATCTTTTCTTTCTACTAAGTATATTTACTATTTTGTTTTGTTTTACCTCGAAGGCATCTTACGCATAATCGTCTCAATGAAAATTTATTGAGAACGAAGTAAAAAATGTTGAAATAGGTTTGTTTGGATTACCTTTTTTTTAAGCTCAAGAAAAGTAGCAAACGAGAATGAGAAAGAAAGGTTCTTTCTTATTCCTCTCTTCCTTTGAACTTTTCCCAACTTTTTTCAAGCATGGTCCACATCGGAAGTATATTTTCATATTAAAAATTAAAAATTCTTAATCAGTGAAGATCATTTACGTTCCTTTTATCACACCAACGTCCATTCAAGAATAAGCTACGGGATTTGTATGAGGGACTCAGCAACGCTTATAAACAA
>JAFFZR010005918.1:0-15264 GCA_018397195.1 Lethrus apterus
TATTGTGTAAATTCAGAGATGCACCAATATAACACGAGAAATCATGACTATGTGAGAGCAGATCTAATGGGCGCCTTGGTCTGTTCTAAACAATATATACATGCAGGTCGAACAATATATAATCATTTACCAAGACAATTAAAAGACTATTCTCCCAACAAATTTAAAAAAATTTTAAAAAAATTCTTTCAAGAATTTTGTTTTTACACAATGGATGAATTTTTAGCTCATAAGTTTTTACCCTAACTATGCTCTGGTGTGAAATATGAAATATGACATTTAGATATAGGTATAATTATATAAATTAATAGTTGAGTCTTATGAAATTTTGTATAGCTTAATTTTGCAGAAATTAGTATATGTATTCATTATTCAATACCACTGGTAACATGAATAAAATTTATTATTATTATTATTATTATTACCTTGAAAAGTATGAATTTTTGAAAAATCTATGAAAATTAAAAATTGGTCGTACATGTTATATATTGTTGAAAAGGGAAAAAAAATATCTTTTTATTTAAGCCACAGCCATCTATGAGTTCCATATAAAAAATTACAACTTTATGTCACAACTCGAATTTGTAGAACTTTTTCAAAAAACTAACAACGCCTCTGCATTCTTATCAAAAAAGTGCCTGAAGAACGTGGTTATCGAAATTCCCTATTAAAACATCGAAATTTGCCCACACTGTACACATGTGATGTTCCTCATTTAGAAAACAATATTATTTGCCACCTTTGCTGATGATACTGCTGTCTTAATGGAGCAATAATAAAGAAGTCACCAACAATCTACAAACAGCAGTCAACCATATCTGTGACTGGACAAAACGATGGAAAATCAAACTCAATGAGTCAAAATCTGTCCATGTCAACTTCACGAACAAAAAAGACGCCATACCTGTCAGACTAAACAGTAACTTGATATACTCAAATAAAGCTAAATACTTAGGTATCACTCTAGACGCCAAGCTTCGCTGGGAAACATACGTTAAAAAGAAAAGGGAAGAACTCGGACTCAAACACAGAAAAATGTACTGGCTCATTGGGAAAAAACTCTCTGTCTCTGTAAGCTCTATAAGCAAATACTCAAACTTATTTGGTCCTACGGTATCCAACTTTGGGGATGTACCAGACAAAGCAATCTAGATACCAGAAATTCCAGAATAAAGTGCGAAGGATCATCGTTGATGCCCCTTGGTACATACATCAGAAACAAAGACCTCCATCGGGACTTGGAAATGGAAACTGTTGACTATACCATCAAAAAGATTGTCCGGAGTCATGAAGACTCACTGCATCACCACGTGAATGTTGAGGCCATCCAGCTCCTTGACAACGTTGGACTATAAAGAAGACTCAAGAGAATGAAGCCCTTTGAGTTAGTGTAGTAAAAAGCAGAGCTTGTGAAGTGCACACGCCAAGACTAGTGCATCTAATTACCAGAACATCTTGAGGAACACTAATGAGTATACCTTAGTTTAAGTTTCAACCTTAGTTAGTTTAAGTTTAAAAGACTCGCCAGACTGTAATTATTAAAAAAAAAAAAATTGAGGTGAACCTTCCTATCTCCGTTTCTTTTTTTTTTGTATGTGAGGCAACACATTTCTAATTTTTAGATGGACGAATCTCAAGCATTTTTCTTACTTCGACATTTGATGTTCCGAAGAGGTTTGAGAAAACAATACCTCCAAGATATGATCGGACTACAAATACAATTGTACCAACTATCACGTTTATTACACGATCAACTACCAGAATTATACGATCATTTCGATTTTTACGAAGTTGCTCCAACGTTATACGCAGCACCGTGGCTCCTAACGATTTTCGCTTCGCAATTTCCTTTAGGCTTCGTGGCGAGAGTTTTCGGTAACTGTTGTAAAATTTTTTTAACGCACCTAACGATAACTTTACAGATTTGATATTTCTGGAAAATACGGATGTCATATTTCGAGTTGCTTTGGCATTGCTGTCGCAACATAAAGAAAATCTTTTAGTTTGCGATAGCTTTGAAGAGATCATGAATTATTTGAAAGTCACGTTACCGGCCATCGACAAGCCCACAATGAATAAAATTATGAAACAGGTAAAGTCTATTATTGTAATGTGTGATTGTGTAATTATAAATTTAAGGTTTATACTTCGGATATATCGAGACAACTCAACGAATACCAAGTCGAGTACAACGTCTTGCAAGAAGAGATGCAATCGGTGCAGCCACAAGTAGAAGCTCTTCAAAAGTCCCAAGCGGTGAATAAAACCCTTTCGGAACAAAACAAAGCCCTAGGTGCACAGCTCGAGCTAGCGTTGAGTAACGTCCAGCGTTTAGAAAAAACCAGAACGGTACAACAATCCACTATAAACCGTTTGGAAATGCAAAATCGAGGACTCGAAGTAACTGTAGGAGTTTTATCGTCCTTCATAAATAACTTAATTGATGAAAAAAAAATCGACTTGGAAATACCCGGAGAAGTACGCAGGATCATTTCACAAGTTTCTCAGTTGCAAAAACGGAAAGAACCAAAAAATACGAATAACTTCATGAATATGTTCAAAAAATCCGAAAATACAATAAACCCCAACAAAAAGATGGTAAAATCATTAAGTACGGGTCGAATTGGAATACCCAATATAGATGAAAACCAAATGCTACGCACGAATAGTTTAACCACGCGAAACGCCGGTTTCTTTTCGAACTCTTACAATCATATAATGCAGCAAAAACTTCAAGCGCAAAATAAACTAAACAACCGCATTGACATAAAATTAGAAGATTGTTCTGAGCGAGAAGAAATAAAGGACAAAAGTTCACCGGATAGCGGCGTTGGAACGCCCAGCAGTCCGAAAGAAATCGACGCTCCAAACAGCTCAATTCATACGGAAGAAAACGCAGCTCCAGACAATCCAAAAAGCGCCGATCCTTTGAGCAACTGCGAAGTGATATGTACGTATAATACTAGGGAATTGAAAAGGATCCGCAGTTTGAGGAACATGACCAGAAATTCGAGTCCAGATATCATCGGAAAATGATTCAAGGCTCAATCATTGTATTATTAATTGTGATGGTTATTTTACGTTGTACTTAACTGTATTTTTTTATATATTTTTTTTCTGTTTAAGTGGTGACCAGTTTTACCAAAATGTCTTAATATATAGTGATATTATTCCATGTTTTTAAAGTATATGTATACAGAATGTAAAGTATTTAAAACGTGTAGTATTGTTGAATTAAAACGTATGTATTTCTACGTAATCTTTTTCTTACAAAATGTGATATTTATCGTTGAATTTTGAATTTGATATAAACATACATTAAAAGAAAATTACATTTGTATTTACTAATTCAAATTTTCTTTGTATTTTATACACAGGTGTCTAAGAACATTGATATTTTCGTCATTTAGTTTTACAGAATTTTAAGATTTTATGACGTAATTCATTATACAGAATGATTGTAAATGATCACCGCCAAATGGTGATTCTATAGTATTGGTTGCAGATTTGCACTTTTTAAGCTTGTTCCTTTGTATTACACCTCCTCGGAGCAATTTAGAGTAAAAAGTTGCAAATGTCTGTTCATGAACGGGTGTATTACGGTTAATTTTTTAAACATACAAGCTATTGAACGCCATCTACCCACATAGCTTGCGAATCTACCGATATACTAGAAACCTTGTTTATATATATTATACTCAACCGACAATAGTTCTGGGAATTTTGGGACAGATGGCGCTGAGCTTCATAAATTTTGCAGCGGAGGAGTAATAATATAGTGTATTAGCCTTATTTATATATATTTTACCCTCTACATAAGCATATTCATTTACTAATACCCTATATCGTTACTCATACGCTTCAAAATTAAGATGAACGACTCGTAAATTCGACGCCCTCTATCCCAAAATTCCAGAACTATTGTCGGTTGAGTAAGTATAATATACATAAACAAGACTAGATTTGTACCCAAATAATTAAACGTTTTTATATGTTTTAAACGTTTTGAGTCAATCTTGAACCACCAATTTTAAACCTATACATTTATATCGCAAAGTTTTTCAAAACTTGAATTTCAATCACGGAGCGAACACCCAACCTACACAACCAACACAATAAAATTATCTACTGAATTCTACCGAAATTTATGAGCGGGATACCGAATTCAAGTTCGCTGGGTTGGCAGCACTGGTTATAATACATTACTCTGATCGATAATTAAGAAAACTACTGTCAAAATGTTTATACATTGACCATTTTTGGCTTTCAATTTCTGTGATTTCAATAACCTATTCAAAAGGATTTTATTAGGTCTGTTCGAGCAAACAATCCGAAAAGGTTTGTAAGATTCATATAAATAATTCTTTGTTTGTTTTATGTTGGCGGCAATGGAGTAATAAACGAAAATTATTGTAAATTTATAAAGTTTTATAATGAAGTAATAATGGAAAACGATTCTATCACCTCAGGTATTTTTCTTCAAACTTCATCATCGATTCTACACTTTTATTGTAGTCATTTCGGCCGTTTCACTTGTACCAGCTGTACGAAGAAGATCTTCCATCTTCAAACCAAATGACAGCACACAAGCTCAACAACAACCTACCGAGACATGTTTTAAGGATAGCAATCTCCATGAATATGAAAGCCAATTGAGACGTGAAACGCAAGAATGGAAGGAAAAATATTCTGAAACGATACAAACATATAGACAAGTACGATCTGAATTACCGAGTGATGTAACAGTACCTGAATCTTTACTTGGTAAAGATTTAGAGCTTTTCAATCATTCCGTGTATCACAGTTACATAGATTGTGTCGAGAAATTCTGCAATAAAATCACCTGTCAGTTGGCATTAAAGGACATTGAAAATATCAAAACAGACATTATTCTAACAGAAAATGCTTTAAAAGTGAAGTCTGTGTTGAAATGACTCGTCAATAAAAATATATTTTAAGGTTATGTGTATTATTATTAAGACAATGCGAAATATTTATAAACAATATCACAACTATTAAATTATTGCAAAGATGGTGAGAGGTTTTTGCCCAAAACGTTCGCACTATATCTCAAGCCTTCGACATTGGTTGCCGTTTGTAGGGACTCGTCGCTTAACATCCGATCTGTCCGTGCCTCTTTTATGGGTTCTACATATAAAATTTAAAGTGGGTGAATTTATATAATTTTTTCTTACCTTTGTATGGAGTGTATTTGCTCGTGACAGAGTTTTCGATTTTATAACCTATAAATCCGACAACCGCAGCAAAAGGTAACGTTATGTACGGGGCATACGTACGAAGTGCGCGAAATGCTAAACCAAACCACATCTTCCAGTTTGAAACTATCAAATTTAAAATAAATTAAATTGAATTGGAATTTTTCAGCATTCGTGACGGTTGACAATTGACAAGATACATAACCTTAAATATTTTTAAAGATAATCTAGGAATATTTATAAATAATTGTGATTAGTAAAAAGGTAAAATTCATGTTTATTCGTTCTCAATAAGTATTAGCAATAATGATATATAATAAAATTTTAAAATCCTAACATTATATAATATAAATATCAATACACAATCTTATATACATTTAATTGCAATTAAAATTAAACATCTTGTGTTAAGAGAAATGATTCTTCTTCAACTATAAGTGCATCAATATTGTAAAAAGCTGCATGTAATGTTATAACAAAAAATGAAGCACCCAAAACCCAAAACATGGCAGCATGAGCCCCCACTAAATAATAAACTGGTAACGAGCACAACACCACCAAACCATACTGTTGTGCCAACGTTAATTCCTTTCCGAATACGTTAAACGTTTTGTTTTCTCCGTGACGTTGTGATAGTTTATAACCGATATAAAGACTGCCGCAAATTGCAAATAACAACAACGGCGACGTTATCAAACAATAAGCGACTAGTCCCAGAAACACAAATAGGTAATTGCTTTGAAAGTATTCAATGTTTCGCATGATCCTCCGACTGAGTCTCGGCACGGAGGGGGGCGGTTTAAAATTGGACGTTTGTACAAAAATCAACCAAGGACGAACGTTTTGTCGCTGCTTCTGTATCCAGTCTTTCGGGTCCGGTATTTGTAACGGATATTGCAAAAAACTGAAAAGAATTTGTACTTTTTGAATATTTTACACACGAGCGTTACCTGAATTGATTCTTTTTTTGGTTTAAATCAGGCATCAACATTTCACCCGAAACGTCTATACTAACGTCCCTATCCATTATATTTTTATTTAGAAAATTTCAGTAAATGTCGATTTTTTCTAATGACAACATAAAACGTCAGCCATTATTAATTTTGACATTTAGGTGTTATGGGAAAATTTACAGTTTCTAACTAATAAAACTAAATTCATTTACAATAAAGGTTGTTTATTGTGTAAAATTATGCCTTTTGATTCTGAGGCATTTACGAATTATTTAATGTGTAATTTTTAAATTGTAATTTTAACAATTGGATCAAATGAAGCAATTTTTTAAATTATGTGTGGGACGGGTGTTATTTTATGATGCGGATGAAAACGAATTCGGTTTAACCAATCAAATCGCAATTATAGTCCGCCATTTGTAATTTTCGTCCAAACTCGCTTCGCTATCGGTCGAATTTGTAAATCATACGCCGTAACCGTCACAAAGGCAACGTTTGGTGTTCGCGTGTGTTTGTGACAATCAAAGGAAATTTCTGTGTGCTTTATGTCGATTTAACGATGAGTTTTTCCCGAAGTTTAAAATCGGAATTTCTAGTGCCCGATTCGGACGAAATGGACATGTCTTTTGAATTCTCCAACGACAACAACAACTCAATGTTGAGCCCCGTTTCTTGTCACGTACCGCGTAAGTTGAACTTCTCGGATTCGCCAGATACGCCAGGTTCGAAAATGCGTTCGTACAGTCCGCCGTACAAACGCATCGGAGTTTTGCGTTTATTCGACAGTCCGCTGACGCCGAAGACAATTTTGAAAAAATCATCAGTACCCATTCCAAAAATTAGGCTTTTTTCACCGTCAGACGAACCGCGACCTGTGGCTAGTTCTTATGCGAAAAAAGACAAACCCACCGCTAACATAAATCCTTTTACCCCAACTGGTAAGTAAACATCAATCGATTAAAACTTATTCATACAAATCTCATATAATAGGTATGTTACTTACAAAGAAGAGAACACGATCCATACGTTCTTTGGAAAGTTCACCGGATTTTTCAGTTACGAAATCAGACTTTGACTCCGACATTTCAGATATAGAAGTCGAGCAACCGACAAAACGTATCGCCTTACAAGTAAGTTGTTTGGACATCGAAGGGCTATCTTAGCCTTTCGGTTCATTTTTATAAATATTAAAATTTCTTTTATCAGGAAAGCAACATCTCACGTTACCATCAAGAATTCCACGAATTGGAACTGATTGGTATCGGACAATTTGGTTCTGTGTATAAATGTATACATCGATTGGATGGTTGCATTTATGCTATTAAGAAATCAACAAAACCTGTCGCAGGAAGTAGCCTAGAGAAGACTGCATTAAACGAAGTTTATGCTCACGCAGTATTAGGTGAGTTGAATTAAAATATACCTTCCACCTTAACGTGCTTTTTGGTAATGCTATTTTCTTCATGAATTATTAATCTTCTTTGTCCATTTAAGATTTTTTTCAAGATTTGTTTTGAACTTTTAAAGGTCAACATCAACATGTTGTTCGTTATTACTCGGCGTGGGCGGAAGACAATCACATGATCATACAAAATGAATATTGCAACGGAGGGACATTAGCCGATAAGATATCACAGGAAGGATTGAGTATTACCGAACTCAGTCGTTTGTTATTACACATTGCTGAAGGTCTGCGTTATATCCATTCATTAGGGCTTGTACATTTGGATTTGAAACCTGGCAACATATTCATATCGTGGGAGAAGAAGGTACGATTTACGACTTACGATTCGACCAACGATGGACTTGAAGATTTGGAAGAACATTCAAAATTCAACGAGGAAATGATGTATAAAATTGGGGATTTGGGACACGTTACGAGTCTCAGCAATCCGCAGGTTAGTGTTACAAATAATTTATATCTTGGTCCGAAAATTGCTTTAGTGTTTGTTTGAATTTGTATGAAAATTTCCCAAATCTTGAGTAAAATATAAAAAATTATTATAAAAGTATTATAAGTACTTCAAGCTTGACGAATAAACATAAACTTTTAGGTTGAAGAAGGAGATTGTCGTTATTTATCATTGGAAGTTCTACATGAAGATTACACACATTTACCAAAAGCTGATATCTTCGCTTTAGGTTTGACGGTATTAGAGGCGGCCGGTTGCGGTCCATTACCGAAAAACGGTGAAAAATGGCATAAAATACGAAGCGGAGAGCTTCCACAATTACCACAGACTCTACCTCGAGATTTCTTGGAATTATTAAAATCGATGATCCATCCGGAACCTACGGAACGACCAACTGCCGTACAAGTTCTCCAGCATCGTTTCTTGTCGCTTGTCGGAAATAAATCGAAAGCACAACTTCATCGGGAGTTAAACGCCGAGCGTTTAAAAACCGAAATACTTTCAAAACAGCTCGTGGAGTTTGCGAAGTGCATAAAGTCCATTGAAAATAAATCAACGAAGAAATTATCGGCGAGATTGATCGGGAAAAAGTACAACAGGAGTTTTAGTACCACGACGTTTTAAGCTTGCGGAGGAAATATTTTTTGATATTCTTATGTACATATATATGTCATTTCTTTATGTCTCTGTTTTTATAATTAAGTATTAGTAGGTTAGGTCTGATAGAGTTCTTTTATTACGTAAGTTTAGTATTTTTATACAAAGAAGGGTTCTTTTATTACATAAGATATACATTTTTTTGTATTTTCTACGAAAAGTAGATTCTAGTAATAAAAGAACTCTATCGAGCTCGGCCTTTTCATACTTTGAAATTTTTTTACTTTATTCGTATTTTGATTGTAATAGAAACAAGACACACTTTCGTTACAATTCTTTGTGATATTCGTTTCTGTAAGCAGTAAAAGTTTTTATATTTAAGTATGAATAGGTTAAGTCCAGATATAGACAACTTTTATTATGTAAGATCTACCTTTTTTAGAAATTGTTTCTTAATTGTATTTTTGATTTATATTCTTAGTTACAATTGTTTGTGATATTGCACGATTTATTTTACACCATTATGTTATATTGTTAATTAGTGTAAAAGAATCGATATTGGAATCTGTTGCTTAACTGCAACACACACCGCGGGCGTCTGTGGAAAAAATGTATTGAAAGAGAATATTTTTTAAAAATTGACTTTCTGACCGTCGGAAAGACGTGTTATGTCACAAACAATTGTTATATGTCCGCCCATATTATAATATTTTTCACAATTTTTATTTACATATATTGGGTTGATTTATTGCTAATTTACTGTTATTATAAAAGGAAACCTTTTCTTATTTAAGAAAATCTGAATAAAATAATAAATCTAAAATTTGTGTTTTTTCTACCGAAATGAATGTTAGTTAAATAAGTTTTCAAATTGTAATCGGATTAATTTGAGAATTATAATTATTATAAAAGGAATCCTAAAGGAGAGGTTCGTTCAGGTTAATAACAATATTTAAAAATTTAACACAAACATCTGATAAAAAATTATTTGAATAGTGATACGTCAAAAACAGGAATTAGTCGCTATTGCATTTAGAAATATGTCACTGAATGTACTGCTTTATAATTTAACATGCAATTCTAAATGAGCAATTTTCTGGACACAAAATAAAATGTATCTAGTAAATTTTAAATGGCTTGCAAACGTTGAAAACTAGTTTAGTTATCGATTAAACAATAAAATCTATTTTTTTTAATATTATGTGCATTTTACCATCTTATTTCTAAAAAGTTGGCCGAGCACATAAAAGTTCTCTAGTTAAATATTTTTTGCGAATCCTTTCTAGTACTGTTTTTATAATAGGATTGTTCCTACAAACAGTACCGAACGGGTCGGGATGTCATCGGCCAATTAAAAACGTTCAATTTCATTTGTGACTAACTTCAAGCAACTGAAAGTCGCTCTGTGATTAGCAGGCGAAATCCGGAACGGTTCAGAACTGTTTGTAGGAACATAAATTGGAATTAGAAGTATGTATGTATAGTATTTGTCAAATTAAATAAAACAAGCCCGATTCACGGTACAACGAGCGACTGGAGTATTATTGGTTGCCTACATTTGCTTTCATTCAATATTTCTTCATCCGAAGCCTCGGCAGAAATATACCTTGTTTGTGCCTAGAACCCCTCAAAGGGAAACGTAACTGCTTATAACGTGTTTGAAATTCATTTTCATACCAAGAACGTTTTCTAATATTAAACTTCTATTAATTATATGAACTTAAGTAAAATTATTGTAGGTAATTAATTATGCATTTAACAACTATTTATGTTCAATGTTTATTTACCATTGTCAATACAATTTTTATTAATATATTCCAATAGGATTGTGTATTTTATACGACAGCATAATTTATATATTTATTAATATTTTACATGAGACTTCCAATTTGGAGCAATTATTTTGATAGATCCTGCTAATTTATAATTATCAGGATAAATAATAATTTTAGTCTTGTATATTAAAATTATATGCGTACTACTTACTGCAAAACAGAACGGAGTGTTACAAATAAATTGATACAAAAACTCAAATTAAATAAATTTTAATACAGTAACAATGTAAACAATTAGGATGATAAACTCATCAGGAGATGCGACAGAAATTTTCAACTGTAAATGTCAGAAATATATAACGCAATAATTAAAAAATTAAGTTATTGTAAAGAACTGGCTAGATTTTATTAAAATCCAATTACTCAATGTTTTCAATGTGAATATTGTTACTACACTTAAGGGAGTTCTCCCCGCAAATGTTTAATGAAAGCAAATGCAGGCAACCAGTAATACTCCAGTCACTCGGTTGCACCGTCAACCGGACTTGTCTTATTTAATTTGAAAAAGTCTGTACTCTTTCTTAATTTATCAAATACGAATAAAACGCAAAAATTATAGAAAATATCTTTATTTTCTTAGAGAAGGCATTAATATCAAATACATCACAATGAGTAATGCAATGACCCTTTCAAATATATTATTTCACAAAAACAATTATATTTTTCTTATTTACACAGTAAGAAAACAAAAAGGTGAACTAAAATGGAAACTTTTCGAACATCTTCAACAGTATAATAGATTTATGTCGGGTTTCAATGGCAAAAATTAATCGAAACATTTTTGATTTTTCCGCGGACGTACGTATCCACTTGTGTACATGAGTGGATCCAAACTAACAAAACAAAATAACAATGCTTAACGTTTACAAAAAGAAAGAAAATCGACAGATCACTTAATATATGTATGTATATATGTACAATATGAAAGCAAGTGCTCTATATATTTATATATTAAATTTAAAAGAAAAGGAAACATCTTGTAGGTCACGCCCCGATACATTATCTGCAAGCTGGCCCCGTAAACAGCCAACAATTCCCATCAAAAAATGATGAAAATCATATATTCCTTGACAATTTACAACGACGATAACATAATAAACACAATATCCATTCAACAAAACAAATTCAACTAACGTATGGGGCATACCGACTCATGCTTCATTTAAGTGAAACCACCGACCATAAAACGTACATTAGTTCGATTGAAAAGTAATCTTATTGTCGTGGAAATATTCAAATTTCCAACTTCTAAAAGACACGAAACGGTGCACCAATCTAACAAATAAAAACCTGGTACATCTTACAATCGATGGAAAGACTAGTAAATTAATCTATGATGACGTACGGTAAGATTTTAAAAATTTCACCGTTGTAAGATGGAGTCTCGACGAGTTCATGCCATTCCCTGAAAGATTCCTTTCTTTCAACAGTATTATCACTAGCACTTTCTACACCAAGCGTACTATCCGAGACATCAGTTGTGTCTGCAACGACGTCTGAAATGCTATACTTTTTAAAATTTTCACTTGAAAAGTCCCCCTCGAAACACTTTGGTATGCGTTCTCGATTCCTATTAGGCACTACGTTTACATAAAGTCCATTTTGTATTTCTGGGTCGGGCTTACACCTACCAAGGCTGAAATTACCATTTACTGTTGGTTCGAAAGAACTGTGCAATTTTGTCACTCTTTCATCAGTAACCATTCCTAAATGGTACTTTTCTTCTAAATATGATTTCGCCGGACAATTATCGTCTTCCACAAATTGATAAGTGGTTGTGGTTTCAGAATTGTCTTCGACGGAAAAATCACTTTTTTCTACATTTAAGACACAAGTGCAGGAGATTTCCGGTTCTGGTTCCACATCAACGATCGGTGGTAACCTAGAAAGCACTTCTTCTAAACTTAAAGATTTGGGTAATTGTTCTTTAATTTCAACCGCAGGTGGTTTTACATCCTCTTCATCGACGACTATAATTTCTTCATCGTGGGAATCAAGTGAAGAATTCGCAACGTTCTCCTTAAGGTTGCTGAAAGAACCAGACTCGAAGACTCTTACATCAGGCTTGCTTACTTTCTTTTGTGAATTTTTGTACCGTGTAGCACTTGTATTCAACTTCTGATCGATTATCGAAACACGCTCTGTTAATTTAGCAGCCCGTTCCATTAAATCATCTTTGGATTTAGTCGGTGGTGGGGGCGACGACAAAATCGTTGTGTTTTTATTCTGCAAACTTGCTATTAATTCTTGTGTAGTTTTCACTTTGGCATTGCCTCTTGAAACAGCCATCTTGTTGCTGAACGACGATTCGGCTTCATCAAGCAGATTGCGGTGATTTTTTGAGCCTTTTTTCCGACCTCGTTTTTTTGGTTGTTGTTGCTCTAAAACCGGATCATTTTTACAATCGTGCAAACTGGAATTCGAGTCGGAATTGATCAAAATCACATCTTTTTTTGCATCTTTGACAACGGCATTAAGGACTTCTTTAAAGCTTGAATTGGAATTGTCAGAGAAGTCCAATTCATTTGTACCGTTTAAACGCGTTCGTTTCGCCGATACCAGATCCTGTTTGTCTTTTAGTGGACGTTTTTTGTTTTTCAAATCGTCCGGTTGGTGCACATCGACGGGTTGTTTGAGTTGACCGTTCGGTTCTGGCAAAATTAAATTTCGCCATTTTTTCACCAGTTCTTTAGCTCTTTTTGCCAAGGAAGCATTTGTGGTGTTCCGACGTAGTTCGTTCACATGTCTACCCAATCTGGTGGTCTGCAATTTTAAAATTAATCAAGAGATTTTCGTTTGTTATTGTGATTACCTCCAGTAATTCTTTGGTGATAGATACTTTTTCCAGTAGGGATATGACATCGATGACGGTAGGCATATCGGTAACCTGTTAAAATAACAAAAACTGTGAGTTTTGTAATTTAAGAGATCGGATGGATCGCGTTAACAAATTTTTGGTGATAAATTTAATTTTGGTTTCGTGAACGACCTAACCTCACGTTAAATACCAGTCAAGTGTTGGGGAAATTAAACGTGCGCGAAATTTCAACGTTAAACGTGTTTTTTCACCGAAAAAACTGTCAATAATTGTATATTTGATGCGTTTGGTCGACTTTATTTACATACTTTGACGAAATATGAATGCATTGCGATCCACCTGATCGTGAGGTAGAAGTAGGAGTCGGTCGGTAAAAACACAAAAATCTCACTAAATCGACCTCATTCTTACATTATAATTGCTGTCCAACGATCGTAGTAATTTCTGCGTCAGTTCTGTCACGTTATTCTGCATCTAAAGTCCGTTTGTACCGATAAAACCGAATATACTTGGACAGAACCTTGCGGAGTTCTACTCGGCAACAATGGCGGAGGTACATTGCGTTTTGTACAGTTCTCCACTCCGCACTGTGAATCGGGAAACATGGAGCACCCGAAAAGACTGAGGAGGGGATCGGGCCGAACGAAACCATACGATTACTGCGCGTGTCCATGCGCTGTCGTCATCAAAACTTTACAAAACCAATATTCCCAACACCGATCTTTGATATTTAAACGCCTACAATTTTCCCACGATCAACCCCTTACGTAAAATACACGATAAACACCCTCGTACACAATCAGTCACGCTTGCAGCGAAGCACTATCGATCAAACAAAACGTTTTCTTGCTTAAAATAATACTTTATTGACTTTAATGAATAATGTTGGTATTACTGTCTGAACCATCTGTCACATGTTGACGTTTGAAATGTGGTATTGTTAATTCAATTTATTTTATTGTTCATGAAATTAAATCTGAATTCATATATACCGCGTTGACGTTTTGAAACTCGGAAATCTTGGAAAATTTCGGGATTGTGGATTTAAAATGACTAATTTCGAGGAAATATGGTTGATCTTTGTACTCATTTACATGGATTGTCCTTGATCATTACCACTTTTTAGATGCTATGGATTGAGAATGTAAGCATTTTAATTTGAGTGAAAATCTCAATGTTGTTCGTAAAGTAAGTCGGCTTCATTACTATCATTACGAGGGCTTAGAGCAACAACCACGTAACTAGTTTTATTTGCTTTGAGATAATCGCGATTGAAAATGAACTCGGGAGCAAATATCTTTATATATTAATGTCAGTCAGGGTTCTTAGATCTTTCTTTCACAAAAATATTTATTTTCAAATTACGTAATACAAAATAACATCCATAATTCAAAATCATGTTTTTTTGAGTTACGTGGTTGTTGCTCTAAGCCCTCGATTAGACTATAGTTGTTGATTTTCCATAATTTGAAACAAAATTACAAACCAACCATTTTAAAGTCTTATAAGAAGATGCTTCGGAATATTTTGATTAAGTTGTTAGGTGCCGTTTTTCACGACATACATTTTTTTATTTCCACGTTTAAACATACAATATGTCCCATTATAGGGCATTAACTGCTTATTTTCTAACAGTGGTATTAAGCGACTGAGGAACAATTTTTCAAATACCCTTGAGATAATGGCGAGCAAACTTACAGGTCGATATGATTTTATCTCGCTCGGGTTTTTTCCTAGTTTGGGTCCCATGATTATTTCGGCTGTCGTTCATTTGTTAGGAAATACCTAAGTCTAAGTGCAGCATTAAATATTTGTCGTAAGGCTTTGTATCCATTGATAAATAATTCATATAGTATTTTACCAGTTATTAGGTCTAAACCTGGGACTTTTTTGGGTTTATTTCCTTTAGTATTTTGTTCTTAGTTTCTCCAA
>JAFFZR010005921.1:0-15002 GCA_018397195.1 Lethrus apterus
ATAGAAGGCTTTGTAAACAGCATGCATATTAAATTTTATTGATTTAGCTTGAATAGTTTTGAAATAACAAGGCCGGTTCCATACATTTGGTACGCACTGTATGTGAAATCACCAAAATTCAATGTTTTCTTAATTTTTGTATTTTTGTATTTTTTCCTTATTTATAGCGTATAACTACGTTTATTTTTATTGTACTCTTTCAGTATTGTCCTTTGTACATTTTGAAATCAGTTTCTCTTATGAGGAACCAGATATAATCTCCTGTCATTCCCTCATCCCAAAATCCCTGGTAGCGCCGTTCAATGGTCATTTCTTGGTGGAATCTCTTACGATGCTCGTCGCTAACGTCACAAAGATTCTCGGGGGGGGGGTAAGAATGCAGAAAATGAATCTTCAGAGACATATTTATGCTGTTGGAAAAATAAAAAAAAATGAATGACATATAATTATTTTTTTTCCCGGAGAATGTCGGTGACGTTAGTTACGAGCATAGTGAGGGGTTCCACCGAGAAATAAAGATACTGAGCGGCGCTATCAAGGATTTTGGCATCAGGGAATGATGGGAGATTATATCTGGTGCCTCATATGAGAAACGGATTCGAAAATAAACAGAAGAAAAAGCAGGAGCCAAAATTATGTCTAATAATCTCATATTATATTGAAATAGTACAATGATAATAAATGGAATGAGTAAAACTGCATCATACGCTATAAATAAGGAAAAAATACAAAAATTGAATTTTGGTGCTTTCACATATAATTGATCATAACTTCGGCATTTTTACATAGATTTTCATTCTAAATACCTTTTTCTCTTCGTAAAAGTCTACAAACAAACAAACTCTACGTAAAAAATAAGAAACTGGGTATATTTCCACGATTTATACTTTTCCTCGGCGATAGATTGAATTATCGATTTTGATTAGGGTTAAAAAAAAAATTGTTTTTGTCATATGATGGCCCATTGCACTGAAACTACTAAAGCGACTGAAAAACAATATTAGTAACATTTATTGGTGATTCGATTATGTTTAATTTGATACGCCGAACGGCAAGATTGGTCGTTCCTTACTCGAGATATGCTTCAAATAGTCAAACTACCTCCGAAAAAACCAAGAAAAAGTTAAAAAATTCATATCTCAAAACGTATCCATACAAAAAAAAATTGATGCAATTTTCGAGTTTGGAGGGCCAACGTACAGAAGAAAAATATAGTGGCACCTAGTGCACAAAATGGCTGTAAATTAGTGTAATTAAAATTTTCTACCTCATTTCGTTTCCGCTCTGCAACCGGAAATTGAAATTCGATGATTTTTTTTTAAATGATCATAATTCTATTTCTATTATATTTCCAGATATCGAAAAAAGGCAGATAGTTTTTCATTAATATTTTACGGAGTACAAGACACTCGTATTTCTAATTGTGATTACCACTTCGCCCCCACCCTTCTTCATTCGTTTTTCTTTAATGGTAACAATCATTGGATGTGACACCATTAAAAGCCTGTTAGCCAGGGCTTTCCAAAAATATAAAACTCTGTGTAACAATTTCGCTGATGAAAAAATTATCTTTATGTTTTTTTTTCGATATCTTGACATATAATTTAGTTAAGGTGATTTTTCACGGGGAATTCACGTAAGTAACTGATATGTTTCTACAGTATCTCGTTCACTCTGGAACCCAAAATTGAAATTTAACTATAAAATAATTATAACTTTATTATTTTTCAAGACATCGAAAAACCATAAAGATACGTAGTTTTAAAACTCAAATCAAATGCTATGGGGTGTGATAATGTCAATTTAATAATGTTGAATATTATTACGTCACAATTACTGCAAATCATTACACATATCGTAAATTTTTGCATAGATAAGTCAGTTTTTCCTCAATGTTGGAAACATGCCTACGTTACACCGTTGCCTAAAATATCAGTGCCAGAAAATATTAATCACTTGAGACCAATTAGTATATTACCAACTTGTTCGAAAATTATCGAAAAAGTACTTGCTTCCCAACTGCAAGCACATCTAAAAAAATACAAGGTTTTGCCTGAAACTCAATATGGTTTCAGACCTGGCTACAGTTGTAATACAGCTTTTGTTAAGATTGTTGATGATATTCGGAGGGCAAACGACAATGGAAAAATTACAGTGCCGGTAACGTTAGATTATTCTAAGGCCTGCGATACGATAAATCATACAGTAATGCTTGCAATACTTCATTATATAGGTCTGAGTGAACATTCAATTAAATTATTAGAGGCTTACTTAACAAATCGTAGCCTATCGGTAAAAATTTCAAATGTCATATCTGAACCAATAAATATAATTAGCGGAGTCCCACAAGTTTCAATACTCGATCCCATTTTATTTTCAATATGTACATCAAATCTGCATTCCTATTTGACGCATTGTAGCTCACATTACTACGCTGATGACACTCAAATTTATATGTCTTTTTTCCCTGCCGATATTGAAACTGCTTGTAACAGGATTAATTCAGATCTCCATGAACTTTATACAAAATCTTTAGAGCATTCGTTATTTTTGAATCCTGAGAAATCTACCGTTATGGTATTTGGTAGAAAGAATGACAGATTATTGGCCCTGAACAAAGTTAATATTAAAAATGTTAACAATAATCTCCATATTAAAGATACAGTTAAGAACTTAGGTGTCATTTTGGACTCTTCGCTAAAATTTACCGATCATGTTTCGAAACTGTTGCAACGGGGGCAACAAAGACACAAAAATATTTTTATGTAATACAACGGTTTTGAGTGTATTAGACTATTGTGATTCTATTTATGGGCCTGCTCTTGATTGTACAAATAAATACCGTATCCAAAAATTACAAAACTGTTGTCTGCGATTGATATATGATGTTAAAAAATACGAAAAAATTAGTCACAAACTTCTTGACACGAAATGGTTAAATATGAAATCAAGAAGGAAATTCCATTCATATTGTTTATTTTTTAAAGTAATGTGTAATAAATGGCCGTCATGTCTATATAATTTTATAACATTTCGAACGGATGTCCACAATTTGAATTTAAGACATAAAGGACTTTTGACACCACCTTTACACCATACACAACAGTTTAAGCGGACTTTTTCCTATAAAATCGTAGAATTTTACAATAATCTTGATAGTGCAAGTAGAAACCTAACCAGTTCCCGGTTTCTGGAAAAAATGCGCCAAATGTTGCTTTTATCCCAGTGATTAGTGGGTTCTATAAAGATGAGGGATGGACCTTTCATATATGTACCTCTTGATTGATTTTGATTGATTTTGACTGATTTTGAATTTGAATTTGAATTGAATATTGAATATTTATGCTCATTTTGTTTTTTAAAATATTTGCATTGCTTAATTATTATTTATTCCTTAATTATTATTTATTCCTATTATGATTTGTTAGATTAAGTTAGATAAAGCTAGATTAAGTTAGATTAAGTAAACATATGGTTAGGTGTGAGAGCAGACAGTAATACTTGTACTACTGTACTGAACCTCGCCATATTAAATAATTATATTTTTGTTGATACTTCTTTTTATATTATTTAAATCAACATTATTGTTATTATTATTATTATTATACTATTTTCATCACCATTTCACGAAGAACTTGCCACTAACTCAGATTTCTAATTATACTTACCACTTTGCCGCTACCATCCTTCTTAATGGATAAGAAATCATAAATTCGCACATAACTCGTTTAAAACCCGAGACAGTAATGAGAGTTTTATATTTTTGAAGCCCACAGTAAGGCGGTTTTAATGGTGTCACATCCAAGCATGATTACCATTTAAGAAAAACAAACGAAGGATTTTAGCATTTAAGTGGTAAGTATAATTAACATCTGAGTTACGTGGCAAGTACTCCGTTAAAAGCTGATGAAAAAATGCCTTTGTGTTTTTCCATATCTTGCAATATAATAGGGTTATGATTATTTAAAAAAAATCGTGGAATTTCAATTTTCGCTTCTGGAGTAGAAATGAGATGAGGTAGAAAAATTTTAATTATCTACATGAAATGCTTGTGAAAAATTGGCACTAATCTGGTAGCCACAACGAATCAATGGACGAAAATTTTTTTGACAAACTGTCGCACCGGTTGTTGCTCTACAAATTGGTGGGGATAGGCATTGATGGGGATTTGTTGGGTTGGCTGAAGGCGTTCCTAGCAAATAGAACTTTCCATCAGAATTGGTAACAGTTTTTCAGACAAACAGTTGGTTGGCAGCGGGGTGCCGCAGGGTTTTGTACTGGGGCCGCTTTTATTTGTATTGTACACGGCCGATTTGCTGCTAAATATGCATTGCCCACACTCGGCATTTGCATATGATTTGAAAATATTTAGCAGAGCATCTGAAGCTAGTTTTGCAACCTACGCTGTATTATACATATAGCGCAGTAGTGCAACTCCTAGTCCAGTAAATCTATCAAAATATAAGCCAAAATCTACATAAAATAACGTCAGTTGGGTGATAGTATAATTTGTTAGAGGTATGTATTCTGAACATAATGCCGGATTTGAGGGGTTCCTCGAGTGTCAGTGGCGCCGCTATCGCGAGTAACGTGTTTAATTCTATATCTCGAGAACGAATCATTTTACACAAAAAACTATAGAGACATTTTCTCTTATAAATTGAATTTTCTAACTTTTTTATTCGAAACTTTTTTTCCAACACCAATACTTGTCGAGTTATTTCGTTAGAAATTCACAAACTTCCTTATTTTCGTCTGTTTTTTTACCTCCCTAACCGTTCACTTTTATCGAATTTTATCTATTATCAAACTTAGAGATCATTTAATTATCTACATCTTTTGTTTAAAACTTTTTTCTCCACTAACAATATTTTGGTAGTTACTGCTTAGTTTATCGATCGAACTCCACGCTATCATCGTTGCGCATTTTTACGGAAGCGCTATTACAAATGTTAGCGCTGCTTAGTCCAGTCAGTATGTGTATCAAGCCAGGCGCTGAGTGTCGTTCTCGGCATTATGCTCAAAATACACCCCTCTAACAAATCATAATATCACCCAAATTGCGTTATCGCATGTAGATTGATTCACCTACTGACTGGACTAAGCAGCACTAACATTTGTAATAGCGCGTCCGTGAAAACGTGTAACGACGATAGCGCGGAGTTCGATCGATAAATTAAGTAATAACTACCAAAGTATTGTTATTAGAGAAAAAAGTTTTAAACAAAAGATGTAGATAATTAAATGATCTCTAAGTTTGATAATAGATAAAATTCGATAGAAGTGGACGGTTAGGGAGGTAAAGGCAAAAAACAGACGAAAATAAGGTTTGTGAGTTTCTAACGAAATAACAAGTATTGGTGTTGAAAGAAAAAGTTTCGAATAAGAAATGTTAGGAAATTCAATTTATAAGAGAAAATGTCTATAGTTTTTTGTGTAAAATGATTCGTTCTCGAGATATCGAACACTGACACTCGAGGAACCCCTTAAATCCGGTATTATGCTCAGAATACATCCCTCTAACAAATTATACTATCACCCAACTATTTTATGTAGATTGATTTACCTATTTACTGGACTACCCGCTAAATCTTGGGAAGTGCTCTGTTATTTATTTCGGTAACCATAACAACAGATTCCCTTACAGAATTAATAACATTGTTATATCTGAAGCGTCTACTCAGCTCGAGTTAGGAATTTTGGTCGACAATAAACTTGGAGCGCGCAATGTATGAAGACTGCCAGGAAATCTGTTGCGCTGTTACATAACATGAAAAAAGCGTTTGGCAACCCCAGTCCTGAACTATGTGCAAACATTTTTCTCACCTACATTAGACCGCATATAGAGTACGTAGGTTCGATTTGGAGACCTCGCTTGCTGACTGATCAGCATTTATTGGAACGGGTTTATCATGCGTTCTCAAGGTAGCCCAGGTGATACGCTTTTCTTCCATACACGGAACGATTAAAAAAGTTAAACGTAGCCTCACTGGAGAATAGGCAGGATCGAGGAGACTTGATACAAGTGTTTAAAATCTCACATAACCTGGTCCCCAATTTAACGGATTTTGTCGCTCTCAATCCTGATTTAAGGTTGCGTGGTCATAAATATAGATTAAAGAAGGAGTCTTTCAAAACAACTATCAGGCAACATTTCTTAACTAATCGGACTTTTCAAATGTGGATCTCGCTACCTGATGAGGTAATGAGGTAGTAAGCTGTTCTTCAGTGCACGCATTTAAGAAAAGGTATGATATTTACGATGGCCTTGACCTAGAGTAATCGAACGGATATACTAACTAGTCAGTTGTCTCTAAATAGGTTCGCTTCTGCGATTAACCTATAATAATAATAATAATAATAATAATAATAATAATAAAACAGTTGTTATTTTCTCATTTCAATATTAAATTTCGAATACAGATAGTTAATTTGAATTAAATCCTATTCGTTTAACTTCTTTTACAGGTCTAGCTAATACTTTATTTACAACATCTAAAAGCGAAATCCCTCTATAATTATTCTCACAAAAAGTTCTATTCCTCTTTTTGTATATTGGACATACCACTGCATTATTACATCTATCCGGCATTTGCTCTTCATTTCAGATCATGCATATCCTTACATATCCTTTGTTGTCCCGTTCTCTATCGCATTTCTGTAATTTTTAGGCTTTCCATTTTTTCTAAAATATTTTTTTCTCTTGTCCCTTTACATGTTCCTCGTTCTGTGTTCCTTCATTTACGGTATTTTCCTCTTCTTCTCCCCCTTGTACATTTAACAAGCTTTCAAAATATTGTGCCCATGGACTTTTTTCATGTGGATCTGGTATTAGTTTTCCTTATTTATCTGCAACATAAGGTATTTGGTTTCTCACATCGGTAATTGATTGATGATTTTTCTCTAATAAAACGTCTATTATTCATATTATTAACGAAATAAAATGATACGTATTTAATGGATTTGTGGTTAGTATAATAATGAACGTACTTATTTAATTTTAGGCAATATTTCCTCAGCACTTTTTTAATTAGTGTAAAATGCTTGGTCGTAAAAACATGGGAAGAAATGTTTTTATTCTTAAATTTCCAACCATTATCAACGTTATATTGAATTCAAACATGAATTAAAAGTCAAAGTTTTGACATCTGACATCAGTAAACGTCAAGTAAACAGGTTTTTCTTTAATCTATCATGTATAAATCTCTATACAAATTTCTTTATAACAGTGTCTAAATATCACAGTATGTCTGTTTGTATGTACAAAGAAGCTTGCCAAATAATATGAGGAGAAAAGCTAAAAGACGTGACCGTAGAAGAATCAAACGGAATGTGAATTATCTACAGTTTTGGATAAACAAACTGAAAGGAAAAATTGTTATTCCGAAAATGTTCTTCTCTATGATTTTCATCTGCTTAATTGTCGGACATTTTATGGCATATGACGAAACAAAGAAAGTCTCAAAACGTAATCTAGAAAACTGCGATGATCGGTACGTACAATTTGGTTTTTTCGAAGATAACAGGTGTGGTTTGGGTCACAAGCATTTAGAATCTCTGATGGATATCTTAAACGCAAAAAGACACCGGGATTTAGGAATACTAGATGAATTCGATAAATTCCAAAATCTTAGACTAAGAACATGGAAGGTACTACCAAAACTATCATTTGAGCTCCACGACTTAAAGAATAATTCAAATGGAGACGTTTTTGACAACGTAGCAAATAAAAAATTGCATATTACGTCAAACTCTAAAATCTTTGGTGAACTAAAAAGTAAGAAAGGTAATATATCTGATGATCTCCTCGTCGATCAGTTTAAATTATGGGATAATAAATTAAAACCCAAAGAAATTAGGAAACACCAAGCACAAAACATGTTAAAATATATTGATAAAGGCATGGATCCTTGTAAGGATTTCTATCAGTACGCTTGTGGCAACTGGCATAAATACAATCCGATACCGGCGGATCACGGAGGGTTTGATACATTTGAAATGTTAAGGGAAAACCTAGATGACCAGTTAAATAAGTTGCTAGAAGACGACACAGAAGAGGATTCATATGAAACGCATAGGGCTTCGGACTACCAAAGTGAAGAATTGGAAATGTATGAATTCGAACCTAACCAATCCTTACCATCACCATATTTCGAAAAAGTTTTAAAAAGTCCGAAGACTGAATGCTACGATCCTTTAAGAAAAGCAAAATTTTTATATAAATCTTGCATGAAAAACGATTTAATCGGTAAAAGAGGAGAAAAACCTCTCTTGCATTTATTATCGGAATTGGGAAATTGGCCAGTGTTGGAAGACAACTGGAACGCATCCACTTTCGATTTTATATGGCTTCTGGCACAACTTAGATTATATAATAATGACATATTAATATCTGAATGGATCGGACCAGATATAAAAAATTCCGACGAATACGTTCTTCAAATAGATCAGACTTCTCTTGGTTTACCAACTAGGGAATACTTTTTATCCGAAGCTTCTAAAGAATATGTGGATGCCTATCATCAATTTATGCTGGATACTGTAAAAATACTTGGTGCGCCTGAAGATCAAGCAATCGAGGACGTCGATGATATCATCACTTTTGAAATTGAATTAGCACAAATTACAGCCGATCCGGACGACAGAAGGAACATTAGTAGTATTTATGCAAGATTGACTTTGGGGGAGTTACAAGCGTATGTACCGCAAATTGACTGGATTCGTTATTTTTGCATCGTTGCTGAAAGGGACGTTCCAATTTCGACGCCTCTGGTTTGTTTTTGTTTGCCTTATTTGCAAGATCTAGTTAATTTATTAAGTCATACGCCTTCCAGGACAATCGCAAACTACCTTTTTTGGAGGTTTGTACGTCACAGAGTAAACAATTTAGACGAACGATTCCAAAACGCCAAGCAAAAGTTTTATCACCTTTTGTTTGGACGTGAGGCGGCGCCACCGCGGTGGCAATTTTGCGTTGCGCAAGTTAACTCCAATTTGGGTATGGCCTTGGGTAATCTGTTTGTTTATAATTATTTTGATGAAAAAAGCAAAAATGATACGATCCTTATGACAAGACAGTTGGAAAATGCTTTTAAAAGCATACTGACGAATAGTGATTGGTTGGACGAATCAACAAAATCAGTTGCCATAGACAAAGTTGATTCGATGCGTTTGCGTATCGGTTATCCGGATTTGATACTGAACAGAGAATTGTTGACGAGTAGATACCACGACATAAAAATCCACCCTGATTATTATTTTGAAAATAGTTTGAGCATCCTGCGCCACCTGACCAGAACAGAACATTTGAAAATTGGTAAAATGGTAGATAAAGATATGTGGAATACAGCACCTGCGGTCGTAAACGCCTATTATAGTAGAAACAAAAATCAAATAATGTTTCCAGCTGGTATATTACAACCCCCATTTTACCATCAACATTTTCCCCGTGCTTTAAATTACGGTGGAATTGGCGTGGTAATCGGACATGAAATCACTCATGGTTTTGACGATAAAGGACGACTGTTCGACAAAGATGGGAATTTAAATACATGGTGGTCGGACGAAGCCACGGAAAAATTTAGAGATAAATCCAAGTGTATAATTGACCAATACAATAACTTTGTAGTGCCGGAGGCGAACGCTCCTTTGGACGGACTTACCACTCAAGGGGAAAACATTGCAGACAATGGCGGTATAAAACAATCGTTTACCGCATTTAGAAAATGGTTAGAAACAAACGAAGACACCTCGTTACCCGGACTGGGATTAAACAGCGAACAGTTGTTTTTCCTAAATTTTGCACAAATTTGGTGTGGAATTTCTCGACCTCAAGCTGCGAAAAATCGACTGAAAACGGCTGTACATTCGCCAGGTAGGTTTCGCGTTTTGGGAACGTTGAGAAACTCGTTGGATTTTGCTAAAGCTTTTAAATGTCCTTCTGGATCGCCGATGAATCCCTCAAATAAATGCATAATATGGTGAATTATAATTTGTCGTGGGATTGCTGAAATATATTTTAAGTTTTTTATTATATTTTTACAGACTTAATATTACGATTTTAAACAAAAGTGTTTTCTTGTGATATATATAAATAAAAATAACATCACTGTGTGTTTGGTTGCCTATAAATTTGCGAGTTTTTAATGAAGGATTTTATGTTTGAATGTAATTACATACAAACATACAACATAAGCTATGTTTTCACCTGCATAGGTGCACATGATATTAATTCCTATTTCAACTAAAACCTCAATTAAATCTCTGTGTACAAAAATTTGCTATCTGAGTGCTGATTACTTTACAAGATTTTGAATATTTTAGAACATCGCTACATAACATTGGCGAATAGTAATATTCAGAAAAGTTCTGAAAAAATCGAAAGAGTCACCATTTTAAATTGGTCTGGCTCGCTTAAACTAAATATAAATTTTGGAATGAAAAATATATGTATTAATAAAAATGTTCGAAAATGGAATTAACTTTTGTCCCGATTACAAAAATGTAAAAATTTAAAAGATGTTCTATTTAAAATAATGTAGTTATAGTTTTCAAACCACGGTCTCCCTTTCCTTTATTGTCATTAATAAAGATTAGAAATTAATCTGTTTAAAA
Source organism: Lethrus apterus (assembly GCA_018397195.1). Taxonomy (NCBI): domain Eukaryota; kingdom Metazoa; phylum Arthropoda; class Insecta; order Coleoptera; family Geotrupidae; genus Lethrus; species Lethrus apterus. Next base: position 10,615 of record JAFFZR010005921.1, read on the forward strand.
ATTATTTTATATAATTTTTATCACTTTTATTAATTAGCTGGACTCGCCACACAGCGTCCGGTCCGATCTGCTGATGCGCTCCTAACGCCCGCTATTTATATAAATAAATTTGTATTACTTACTAAATTTATAAATAATTCAACGTCCATTGATCATAATTACTTACGTAGTTTGAAAGTTAGATTAGACATCCTGGCAGATCGCACGGAAAGTCCGTAGACCGCATGAGGAAATGTGTGGTGAAGCTTCTATACTACTAGTTTGTTATTCTATTCTATAGTATAAAATTTTCATAGTACCTTTTTAATAATTATTGTAAAGCATTTATTATGGTTAATATATTTTAAATGGCGTAAAAGTGTTGCATTCTACAAATTATTTTGTTTATTATTTAATACAACATTTAGCTTTACTCACTTTCATATGATATTTAAAGGCCGCTTTACATGGCTTCATGTAAACCGGCCTTAAAGAAGCAAATCAAGTGAGTAAGTAACTTGACTTATATTTTCAAAAGCAAGTTGCAAGCAAATACAACCTGTTTCTATTCACTTGACTGACTTATTAGCTTGCCTGGCAACTTGTATCGTACTTGCCTTGCCTAAAATACTGGGCATGTACAGTGTGGTGATAAAGTTTGGAACAAAATTCATAAAAGCGTTTTATAATGTTTTTAAGAAAATCGCTCGGACAGGTCAATTTTTGTTTTTAAAATGCCGTCTTCTGACGTTATTTTTTTTGGAATGACGTCATTTGTTTTTGCACAATGGCGTCATCATAATTTTTTTTAAATGACAACCCCCACTTTTTTTTCTGTTTTTAATAGACCTACTACTACTACTACTACTAACACCTACTACTTAAACGGTGATGTAAAAAAATTGGACCCTAACATAACAATTTTTTTGAATAAATGACACATTTACTTCAGATCGTCAGTGGTTATAATTTAGTAAAAATAATAATCGTAAACATTCTAAATTAAAGCAAATAACAGTAATTTATGTATCTAAGACGAAGAGGGGTAAAAATGAAATTATTGTGGGTAATAAGAAAAAACGGCAAAAAAATCCGTCGCACTCGGAGAGTGGTTCCTTAATTTACATTCCGGATTTTGATTTACATACTGTCAGTTGGGTTGTAGATCCTTTTAAATGTGAAATTGCTAACATACCAGAAGAGCCTCAAGATTTGGCAGAAACACTTTGCAACAACCTACCTTTGTGAACAAGAATTTTCCACTCTAATGAACATAAAAACGAAGAACAGAAATCGATTGAACGCCGAAGACTGTATTCAAATTCCTCTTCCATCAAAAAGCCCGAATTTTGAAGTTATTGTATCAAACATGAAACAACATGATTTCTCCAAAACCAAAAGGGTAAAAGTTTTCAATGAAATTATTTTGTTCCAAAATGAGAATTTTATTTGGTTTGTTCATACAACTTTTTTCATTTTCCGTGTAAAATGATTCAATAAATAGTGTTTAATATAAATTTATATTGATTTTCTCCTTTTCAAAATGAGGGGGTAATATTGACTTACACAAATATATTTTGGGGTAATGGCTAAAAAAGTTCCCCGACCGCTGATCTAGTGTTTTTTTGCTTGGCTTACTAGTTTTTTCCATTCTTTTCTGTTATCTGTCAGTTTCTTCCACTAGTCTATCTTCAAGTCTTGTCTTGTCTTGTCATGTTTTCTTTTACGTGTTCCATCCATCTGCTTCTTATTCTACCCCTGGGTCTGTTGTATATTGGGTTCCATTCCGTTATTGTTCTAACAGCTGCCTTAGACCTGGAGATTACTGACCTATTGACTAAACCACTAGACAGTGTTATTGATTGCATTGCATATATAACTATTGGCCTTATTATTGTCTTGTAGATTCTTAGTTTCGCCTTTCTTCTTAGCTTTCTTCTTTAAACATTTTTTTGTTGCAGTTGAAAGCCCTGTAATCTCTCATTTGTGTCTTGATTTTTATTTTTCCTGTTTATCAATACTCCCAAGTACAATATTCAAGTACTTGGGAGTATTGATAAACAGGAAAAATAAAAATCACTTCTTTAAACACGTGGCTTCCGTATATAAAATCTGCAAATGCTCTCTCTCCCCTACTGCAGCACATATATTTGTTTTTTCCTTCATTCTTAATCCTTCATCCTTAATCATCTTATCTTCGCTTCTCCAATTTCAAAGTTGCTTTGTCCAGTTCTTTTTTCCCTCCTGGGAAAACTACATCATTCGCGTATGCAATTATTACTTGGATGAGGTTTTTATTAATTGTTCCCGTTCCATCCATATTTTTCTTAACGCATCCACTCCTATTGTAAAGAGCAGAACGGATAACGAATCCCCTAGCCTCACCCCATTTTCCACCGGTATTTTTCCTGTTGCTCCATGATCTGTCATTATGTTTGCATTCAAATCTTCCATTGTTATTTTTATAAGTTCTCTTATTTTCAAGCCTATGTCTCTTAAATCCTTCATTAACTGATTCTTTTCCGTTGGTCGAAAGGCTGCTTGAAATCTATGAAGATCATATGCAATTCCCTATTATTCTCATAGTTTTTTTGTGTTACTTGCCTTAATATATGTATATGAATCGGTCGTTGATCTTTTGTTTCTGAAAATCCTTTTTGAAAATCCCCCATACTACTTTCTGTGTGCTTCTGTAGCCTTCCTTGGTACTTTATATCAGTACTTTATATGTTACGTTATACGATATACCTCTATAATATTCGCAGCTTGCCATGTCTCCCTTTTTTGTATTATTACTCCGGTCTTTCATTCATTCGGCATTTCCTCTTCTCTTCACATTCTCTTTATCTGTTTGAAAAAATCTTCTTGTGCAGATCTATTACCCCTTCTTTTATTAATTCTGTTGTTATTTTTTAGTATCCAGCGGCTTTTTTCTTCTTCAATTTTTTTATTGCATTCTCTACTTCATCTTCTTCATCTGCGTCAGTCACCAAATTTTTTTCTTCTTCTCCCTTATATAGCTCCTCGAAGTTAATTTTTCTTCTCCAATTTTAACCATTACTTTCTTCTCTGTTAAAAAAATTAACTTTAATAATTATTAACTTGGATGTATTACTTTATACCTTGGCAAATTGTTATCGTAGTAACATTTTTTAAGAGGAAATATTTCCCTGCTTACACTATCCTACAGAAATCAGACGGCTACACTCGTCTCAAGTTAATCAAGTCTCTTTGCATCAATTATGGCAAATTACCTGGTTATATTACCAGGTAAAATTCATAAAGAAATATTGCACTTCTAATTGTGTTGCAAGTGTCATGCCATTATATGAAACTTAATTGATCATAACCGAATCTATCACGTTTTAATCAAGCCTAACTCAGCAAAGAAGGCATTCTTGTGCAACAAAATTGCACAATTTGAAAATAATTGTTGAGCATGTTAATTTTTGGGAGACAATATATTTGAAACTAAATATTTTACTGTATTTTTAAACGAATAAATAGAATTGGGTTGTCAAGTTTTGTTAAGGTGGTTAAGTTGCGTTAAGTTTTGTTTTGTTACGGTATTATAATCATCTAATCCAATCGTAATACGCTCGTTCATAACTGAAACGTTCCCATCCCGCAACACCCAAATCGGATTACTGGCTTTTATGGCCCCGAACATGTTTTTGTTGATATAGCAATTTTTGATGAAAAATTAAATCTCGTAAATTCCATTGGCTGGATGTCCTTACCGTAGCTTGCTCCAGTTCCGAAATATGAACCTTCAAAGCCAACGCAACGATTCCGCATATTTCGTTCGAATGACGACCCGTAGATCATAAATAACATCGTATTCTCTCAAAGTCAACTTGCTGATAAATGAAAATCGTCAAATAATCGGCACCAAAATATTTCGATTTTTTGCCTTGATTCCCTCTCACCATTTTCGAAGAACTTAACTGGACTGAGAGGGAGGGGTTTGGTTACGGCCACGACCGTCTTACAGATGTTAAAGCGTATTCCAGCATACGTTGCAAGGATTAGAGAAACTTGGAAAACCTAGTCAGAATAATCAGTAGGAAGGCCAATTTAAAACCAGAAAGATTGTAAACTTCAATCCTCAATCAATCAATCAATCAATTTGCATTGTCCCCCATTAAGACTTGAACTCTAGGCCTTGAGATTACTAGCCTATTGTAAAATGTCTAAATCACAAGTTATTAAAAACTTCGAAAACCTTAGGATTATTCCATTGTCGAAACTGGGGAACCGATTATTAGTTTTAACCATGCAATTAGACAATAATCAGTTTTATTCCGGAATATTTTTCTTTTTCTCATTTTTTCCTCATCAACTGTACAATATTCGAAATATCCACTGTTAGAATTAACAAATAATTAACAAATAACGATAATTTAACA
>JAFFZR010005924.1:0-14284 GCA_018397195.1 Lethrus apterus
CTTTTAAGGTTATAGTTATAAAATAGTACCAACTTAGCAATGTCGCCACCTTAAAATTTGAGGTCACGTGGTGGTCACTTCCAATTGCTCACTCTGTATTAAAATACTATTCCGATATCTTTTCATCGAACTGAGCTACAAGCGAAAATTTAAAATGCCATTTTTTCTTTTTTTCGTGTAGCGTCCATACCGACCATTATTTTGAGTGTTTCTTTTTTTTAATAAGTAGGCCATGATGTAGCGCACATTTTGTCTCATTTAACCAACTCTGTATCTCTTACAGTTTACGAGATCCCAATAGTGAGCACACTATCTGGGACAGCCTGTATGCATTGATTATCTCAAACAGGAGCTGTACTGACGACGGGTGTAAAGCAGAAAATAACGTTAGGCTACAGATAGTGTGAAAAGATCAATGCAGGTCGACTAATGGTTCATTACCCTGGAAATATTCTTACTCTTTGTCCCTGTATCGTTTTTGTCATAATTCATCTATTTCGACCATTGTTACGCTTTTGTCTACCCGCTTTATATATCCGTTTTACGTTAATGATAATTTTTATTCCTCTTTGTCAGCGTCCATTCAATCACATTTTAAGAAGGATGATCACAAAAATTTCTACAAACAAAAATAAAGGAGGTTGGTTGTTTCATCAGATAAGGAAGTATAACTTTGCCTTTTGTTGATGTTTCTGGGCTAGACGTTTCATCCGTTGGTTCATCCTCAATTTTTTAACATATTTATTAGTTTAGTAATTTCAATTCATCCCTTCTTTGCGTTTTGAATAATCAATTTTTTTTAAATTCTTTTTTTTTAAATATGGGATTGCATGTTATATTGAAATTATTGCCTTATTTCGTTCTCTATAAAATAAAATACAACAATAAAAACTGATTACTAAGTCGTTTTTAATCATAATTTAATGTACCAATTTGTTAACAATTTTTATTCATAGAATAAATTCAAAAAGCAATTTACTACCTACATCATTATTAAACGAAATACGAATCAAACCATTATAATCTATTTTAATTTATTTTAATGATATACCCAATCTAATAACTTACTTGCGTGTTTATAAAATGCATGTAGCTATTTATTAAAACATTTATTCTAAATATAATCGGGGCATCTGGTCGCCATGTGGTACTACTAAATTCATGGCCAAATAACACATTAAAGCGTTTCATTGCCGTTATGATTGAATATTTAACGTTCGAAACGAAAAATACTCTTGTGTGTTGCACGTTCGTAATATAATCGCATTTCAAAATTGATAATATCAAATTTCTGTGCATTTTTAATAACATTCATTGTTCTGATATAAGCGAGCGCTCTTTAAATAGGGGTACGAATTTCTTTCTCTAAAACATGAGCGCTCCCTACATAGGGAATAATTGCCGATTGTCGCCAGTTGCAAAACGTCTTGCATGTAGTACGTAGTAACTTTGCGTTTTAAAATCTCAACAGTAAGAACTTTGTCGTTTAAATATAAATATTTTAGATGGAAAAAATGATTAAAAAGTACGATGTATAAATTTCTTACGATAGTGTTTGTATTTATGTTTGAATTTTGTGAATTTTTTCCAGGCCCGTTTCGGCTTACGCTTTGTTTTTCCGTGATACTCAAGCCGCCATCAAGGGACAGAATCCAAATGCAAGTTTTGGAGAGGTTTCGAAAATTGTTGCGTCGATGTGGGATGCTTTAGATTCGGAACACAAAAGTGTAAGTATTTTCATGTGCATATATTTGTGCATTTTTTTCTTACATAAATGTTACTTTTTAGTTTATTTTTTTTTGTGTATAATTTATCATTAAAATGTCAAAAAAACGTTGCAACCAATAGCTGCTTTCCTTTTACCACCAACCTCAAATATTCTCACCTCACTTCAGTTGGCTTCCAAAAATTGATACCTGAGTTGAAGTAAGAATTTGTGTTCCCCTTTGCCGATCAAGTAGTATTTTACCAGCCGACCATGTGCTGCAATGAGATTTTTGGCTCTATTTTGCGACACACGTGTGCCGATTAAATTAGGTTAGATTTGAGGTTAGTTTCGTAGAGTTCACTAATGCCGTTCGATTTACGCGCTATAATTCTCATCCATTTCTCACCTCACTTATGAAAATTTTCACATCAAACGCAGTTGAAAAGCGGCTAATACTAACATTAAATAAATAAAAACTAATTTCATGTAACTTTGAGATTAAAATTTCAAAAGTCACATTGTAACCAATACCAACTTTAAATTACTAATACAAACAAGATTGTCTATTATTTTTAATTAAAACGTAATTTGGCAGGTATATAAAAGAAAAACCGAATTAGCCAAGAAAGATTACCTTAAAGCACTGGCGGCGTACAGGGCAAGTCTCGTCTCCAAAGGGGCAGGTGAAAATGAAGGGATGTACGGAGGTTACAGCAATTACAACACCGGTGCGCCGCAATACGGTGGATATTCTCCACAAAACACGCTACCTTCGCCACCGATGACATCTGCACCAACTCCTCCGACTCAATCTATGGCCAACAAGAAACCGATGATGAGCAACATGACCCAACAGCAACAGCATCAAAACATGATACAATCACCTATGGGACCCGTTCCAAATCATATGAATATGTCGCATATGCAACAGCATAGTAATAATTACATGCAACAGGTAAATTGTAAATTTAAATAACACAGAGTATCCAGGCAAAGTAGGCACAGGCCTTGCGCCTTCACACATCACTCGATCATTATTAAATGTATTAATAATTTATGTTCACTTAACATTTTGAGATAATACAACAATGTATTGTAAGAGGGTTAAATCATATCGAGAAGAAGGAAAGCTGTTTTTTCAGTGAAATAGTGAACGATACTTTCTGAAACATTACCCATTGTTAATTAATTTTCTTTTTTCTCGTATTAAACACAATTTCTTTGAAAAACAGTTGGACTGTATAATTATTTGTTTGTTGCAGGTTCCTCAACAACAGCAAGTTCCAGTTGCTCCACACATGCAACAGCATGTGAGTCCTCCCCCGATGGTATCAAGTTCCCCCCCTGTCTCAGCTCCCGCCCCATCCGTTCCTACCTCCGTGCAACAGACCGCAGGCCAAGGACAAATGCGCCCACCGAATTCTTGTATACGTCATGGATGTCCAAATCCCGCAATTTCCAATCCAGAATGGGAGGACGAGTATTGTAGCAATGAATGTGTTGTCAGTCATTGCCGGTAAGTTTCTCTCACAATTTTTTTGAGCTAATCAATTAAATAAAACCTTGAGGTGAAAAAAGACAGCACGTGCCTACCTTGCCAAGACTTAAATCATAGTTTTTTTTTATATATTTACTTATGTGTCTGTTAATTGTGATTTATTTTTGTTTCAGAGATGTGTTCTCAACTTGGGTGGCGTCGAATCAAAATCAATCACAAACATTTTCCACTGTTAAATAAATCTTTTAGTATTAATATATTATAATAATAAAAGTAAAAAAAAAATGCTGCATTTTGTATTCGTTGATTATTGTAGCAATACTGAAATGAAAAAATGTTAGATATAAATTTCGTATAGAGCGAGCAACTGCAAAGTGATGAAGAGAAGTGTTTATATAAAAGGGCAAAAAAATCGGTTTACGATCTGTATATAAATGAGATTGAGAGGTCTCGCGATGAGGTTGTATTGTCGAATGAAGCAATAGGAGCAATACGATTTCATGACATTTTAGGTATACAACAATGACACTTGTAATCATAGCGTAACGATGTATAATAAAATTTGTTAATCATGCTCTGTAAATGCATGTATCCCTATTTGAGGTAAAAAAAAATTAGATAGTTATGTCCAAAGTATGATAAATATGAAAATATGAACTATTTTAGTTTATAGTCTTCGTTGTTGTTATCTCCTGAAATGTGAATATTATCTCAATGAATGAATACTGTGTTCCCTGTTCCTTACATTTGTTCATTTATCTTCTGTCTCCCACCAAAATCAATCACGTTTATAAAATTAGTAAACTTTTAATATGGAATGTCCATATCATATGGATTACCTTAAATATCTTTAAAAAAATATATACCCTATGAATAAATAAATTGAATAAAATTTTATTTAAACTTATATAATGTGTATTTAGTGTTCCTATTACCATAATTGAAAAAAATATATATTTGGGGTGGTTTATTTGATTTGGACATATGTGTATATAATCCATGGAAGAAGCACAATATCAAATACTGGGTTCTTTAAACAACAAGACAAATATTTCGTTAAATGTAGTACCGTTGATATGTATTTTTTGCCATTTAATTTTTGTGATAGAAAAATGTTCTAAGATCCCAAGTAAAGTTCACGTTTTGTAATTTGAAACATGTTGCAGTGCTGTAAATTGACAACGTGCAATTATACAAGTGATTGACATTGGTGATAATGTAAATATCTTCTATGACAATACGAAAAGAATGTATTTTCATACATGCCGAATTTAGTAATATTTCTCAAAATTTCGTATTGTTATGGTAGATGAATGTGTTAGTATACAATTATTTTTATATCATTGACCAATCAAGTTACGCTTTTTTGTCGATGTATATATATATATATATACGATGATAAATTTGCAGTTGTTTATTGTTATTGATGTAAGCATCTGTTTTTGAATGCAACATCCCTAGTATTTAATACATGGTGACGGATGTATATTTGTGAATATATGATGAATTTGTTGGACCAGACTGTTTAAAACAGTATATAATATATATATATTGTTCGTTTTTCTCTCCTGTGCGACTATTCTTTTCTTTCATCGATGATTTTACTGTCTTGAACAGTTTGGACAGTAAGAATTGTACATTTCAAATTTTAGATAAGATATATTATCAAACAGTGTAAAATTTCTCTTTGTACCACTTCATTTCTGATTGTTCATTTTTCGATCTTCTGTAATGAATAAAATAAATTGATATCGTAAATTCCAGATATATCAAATGATACACTGTCCTGAATTCCCTAGTGAGCTTTAAAATTGTTAAGTACAATTTTTGTTTCATTATTTACATTGTAAATACCATATTTTATCCAAACGAGCACATTACCTAAACTATGTAATCAATTAATATTTAAAATAAATAGATTCTACTCTAATTTAAACATGTTTGTTTTTTAACCTTTAAAAGTCCCATTGAAAAGTATTTCTTATACTTTTTACGACCGAACGCAGAAATATTTGCTTGGATAATTTTGTAAGTTAAAAAAAACGCTCACCTTTGATTTCAAAATATACTTGACTTATTACCATAATATTAAAATAAAAATATACAAGAACAAAACAATTGTAAATACACTGACAATTTGCAAGCAAGATCGTCGAATTTAAACGTTGTTTTATGCTATTAATTCCTAATTCTGTGTTTATAACCCATTTATTTATAAATATTTTGTATCGGAATTACAATTATTTTATGTTAACTTATCGAACATATGTTTCTTACATCTTTTTGTTTTTAAAATTGTAATTTACATGGAGGTATCTATATATTTTAAATATATTGAATGAGAAGAAGACTTGTTAATATAATATTTCAATTTCCATTTACTTTCAAGGCGACGTTAATTTAAAATTATTTTTCCGTTACTCCAGGTCAACATCAAAGAAAAACTGTGAAAGATTTAAAAGTTGATACAGGTTTATACATCATTATTTTGCCTCGAGAGTATCAGACCCAGTATATACAATATTAAAAAAATATATAATTACCAAATAAGAAATAAAACTTTATAATTAAGAAAGTATTAATTAATTATTTATTTATTCATCAATTAATCAATTTCACGATATATTACAAATAAAGTATAAAACAACAAAAACCAAACTTATAAACTTATAAAGTTTCACCACCTAAAGAATGCGGATTAGGACTGGGTGTTGAACTAACAGAACTAAGCGTTTCTTCCTTCAATTTCAGCTTATTCGGATCTTTTTTATCTTTATGTTTGTGCTCATGTTTATGCTTGTGTTTATGTTTGTGTTTCTTCTTATCTTTCTTTTTCTTCTTAACCTAAAGAATCAAACCATAAAAAAAAAGAAAATTTAACACCGTAACGTACTTTTGTGGGATCAGACTTGTGTTTGTTATCACCTTCCTTTTTGAACATTCCTGGCTCGAAACCGACAGGACCTTGTTGCCCTAACAAACCGGGCAACGATACTGAATTATCTGAAAAATATTCCTGTTTGGGAACATTTTTAATCGGTTCTTGTTTAATCTCCATCGATAGATTTTCTTCCTGCAACAGCTAAGTATGAAAAAATAAAAGTACAAACCGCAAAAAATTACTTTGATACGATCCTCCCTAGAAATGATTTCTACATTAATACAGTCAACATTCTCTTCAATTATAATGTCACTAGGTCCTTCTTTATTTACAGGTGAAATAATTCTTTTCATATCGTGCAAACCACTAGTAGATGGCTTAGTATCGTGACTGAAGTGTGATTTTCTTTTAATTTCATCGTGAACTTTTGGCGGTTTCAATATACCTGCCAATTCAGGTATAGGCAAACATGTTGGTCGTCTCGTGCCGTACAATTTATAGTACATATCAACAAAATCACAACGCAGTTTGGAGTCGTGTGATAACATTCCACTATAAAAAAAGTTGCAAGTTGAAAATAAAAATTCGAAAATTGCAAAACAGAAGAAAAACGTGAAAGATCAAAAGGAAAATCTGCAGTTTGGTATACGGAACGTAAAAGGAATGAAAGGAAAGAAGGAAGACACACAACATATTACGAAGGAAAGAAATACCGGAAAGGACGAAAATGGAGGCACTAAGAAAAGTAGTCAAGCCTATACTTATACAAGGTAGTAAATTAAAAAAACTAACAAGTACTGAAATGCGGTTTTTAAGAAAAATTAAAGGAAAAACTAAAGAAACGAAACATATCGGAAAGAACTTAACATTGAACCTGTAGAAACAAATATAAAACAAAATGTCACAAAGAATGGATCAGAAAAGACAAGTCAAGAAAGTATATGAAGCTAAGAAAATAGGAAAAAGGAGAAGAGGAAGAACTAGGAAAACGTGGCAGGACGAATAGTGAAGACACAAATATAACGTGGACAGAGGTAACCCAGCTGGCAAAAGATAGAGGTAAATGGAAAAAGATATGGAGACCAACCACACAGCCCTATGCCAAAATGCAGAAATCCAGATTAAGTATAAAAATTTTTTTTTAACAAAAACTACATGTGTATTACTAACTTAATATTCATCCAAATTCTTTCGACGAGGTCAGGACAATCCAATCGATGTCGAAAGGCTTTTTCAAATGGTGGATTTAAAATAAGCAAACGAACCAACTTATGCCTAACACCAGGATCGGGATCGTTTTCAGCAATATCCAAAAGATGTTGTAAATCAGGCCAACGTCCGTCATTTTTTACAAAATCCACTAAACATTCGAATGCAGCCAGACGAACATCTATTTCACAATAATTATTAATGCAAGTCTAATTTATAATCCACATTTACCTATAAATTGTCCATATGCTGCGTAACTTTTAAACAAAGTTGGACTGCTTGGAAGATGTCCGTATTTTTGCAATTTACGTATGGCTTTCAGACAAGCGACAGTGACGGTGTATTTATAACAAGGCAGAGATTTTTCCAAATTTAACATCCTCGTTATTTCTTCCAGTACCAATTTGGTATCCGCACTTAAACTTTCAAAAGTGATCGGTGCACCTTGTTGAATGACGGACACCACCGGCGTTACTGTACGACCCAACGCTTCAACCAAAGCTGCTCGATAATAATTATCAGAATATCTATTTTTCGAATTATCATTGTATTTAAACAAGTCAAGCAAAAATCTTATAACTTCAGGTGGGCAAATCCCGTGTGCATTTCGCAAACCACCCATAGCTAACGGAATGGTTTTCTGCAAGAAATAATGTTGAAAATTCATAAAAGTGTTTTGTCGAATAATGTGCGGTGCAGCAAACGATCCAAAAAATTTACGAAATATTGTTAACATTGCCGGAGGCCCAGCCCAATTAACCAAAGCATTTGCTACCTAAAAACACTACCGTAATAACGTAAAACTTTACACATTTACAACAACCTTCGTTAAACAATGAGCGGCTCGACATCTAACTTTATAAAAACATTGTTCATTTTCAATGGTATCGGTCAAAGCCAATCTCGTAGCTGGACTTGGATATCTTTCTAAAGCAGCTATCGCCTCCATTTGTGCGGTAACGTCTTTTTCGTGCCTCAACTGATATTGCCATTGGTAGTCTGCTTGTTCAATGACTACCGATCGCAACAGCGTCATTTCTGGATCTAATCGTACCCATAAAACCGGTGAATCATCCATTACACTCAAATCCATGTCGACCTCTTCTCCAGTACATAACGGAATTTTTTTTTTTTTATTTCTACGGCTTTTTGAATGACATGTTATGTCCGATTTTACAACTGTATTTTCTATTTGTAACATGTGTTTAAAAGTACCGTCTAATTCTTGTAGCGTTACCAATAAAGGACCAACATATTTTTTTATCCCCAATTGTGTGGTAGCATCCTGTCTAACTTCTAATTCAATTGTGTTTCTAAGAACAAAAGCTTAAAGTAAATACATATAATAAGCCAAAAATGATGAGATTAAATAAATTAAATAACAAGATGTATGCTTGAGATTGAATGTGCATTGTGATATTTACCGTTTTCTATTAAAAACTGAAGTTAAATGGAATTTAGCATGTCCACCAGTTCGTACCCATTGATCAACGAATACGGCCATATCTTTACCAGTAACGGTAAAAATCGCTTTCGTAAAAACAACTGTGCTAATAAGCATGTGTCCCCATAAACCACTACCTATTTTTTGCCCCGCTGCATTCGAAGCCAAAGATAATTGTTTATTGAAAACTTGCAACAATAATTCGTGTCCAATTCTATGTTCCAACATTCTCATAACAAGCAAAGCTTTCTTGTGCATCGACTCGATATACATCAAAGACATGGTGTGCAAGTTTCTTATGGAAAAATAAAAATTAGCTTCGTTGTGTTTGTGATTCTGTTGGGGATTATTCATGGAGGTTGGTAAAGGTGCAGGTGGTTGACTCGGATCCAATATAATTCCACCGTATTCCTCTTCATACTTAACAACATCTTGCAATGTGCTTTGAATAAATTCACGATATTCATTATTCCCAAAACATTTTTTACAATACAGCCCCGACAAATACAGACTTATACCTTTCGGCAACCACATATCTGACCAATTCTGCATGGAAATAAAACAACCGAAAAACTGCTCAGCGATCGCCTGTGCCATAATTCTCCTTGTAATATATACTTGATCAATAATTACAGCAGAGTGCAATAAATTTGTGTTTAAAATACTCATCGTTGCATATGATTTATAATCTTCATCAACTTCATCTACAAATACTTGCTTATAACATGAATATGGATATCGGTTAGACAGAGTCTCTTCATAAAATTCAAACACTTCGTGCATGTACCTCGTGGTAACCTTAAGCAGGGGTAACAACTGTGGCAGACAAAAATGAGTCACTTCATGCATGAAAGGATCCACGTAAATTTCAAAAGGACCAACGGCCAATGAAATATTTGGGGCGCAGGTAGGTATGCCCAATGTGTAATGGAACGTTTTTCGACGCATGTCCGGTGTAAATACTACCTCCGTTAAATCACCATTTGATATGGCAGTCATGTTTTCGTCGACGGTGAATTCCAGTTTCCAAGTGCATGGTTCAGCAAAACTGTCCATGCACGGAAACCACAATCTCGATGAATTTTGATGGCCATATGTATAAAGATGTACACCTCGCTACAAATTGTGTATTTCAAGCAAGAAAATTTTTTTATAAGATACTTACTTCGGCATAGGTGCCCTCACCAGAGGGTACAACAAAATGTAATCCACCTTGTGGCTGTTCTAAAGAAAATTCAATTCCAACTCTAAGGGCAGTTCCTTCTGCAATTAAATGAACAGCTTCCGGTGGTACTGATACGACCAACTCCCCTGCACTATTATCAGGATCAACTTTACTAGCAGCTGATAAATGATGCGTAGAAAAGAACTCCAACGATCGTCTATAAACATAATGGAAATTTTTTGCACTCGTAGACAACGAAACTTACGTATCTGTGTCACCTTGACATATATCCAAAAAGGGATCAAAATATTGAAATTGTGCTTCGTAACTCTCATTCAGAACAACTCGATAAATCCTACATTGCTTTGCGTTTAGTTTTATGTGTCTCAAGTTATCGCGTAGCGGAACCACTGTTAATTCGACGAATCCCTTAAATCATACGTAATTAATTCAAAAATAAATAAACTCATTGCGGTCTTACTATGATACTTTTTCTTTCGAAACTTATGCCGGTTAAACTAAGTATTTGGTGAGCTGTAAACAAGCATAATCTTAAATTAATTATTTTGTTATGGTGCAGTCGTTAAATGGAGGGATACTTATAATTTAAACGGCCTACAGTTGTCCGCTGTCCGTTCTTTTTTCATTTTTGTCGATTTTTTTGATACCTTGGTTACATATTTGATAATAAATGGTAAATAAACCTATAAGTTCAATGAACGAATGAGCCTAACCTAAACCTTATTAGTTTGACAACAATCATAAATATACAATCTGACTATATTTATTTTTTTTAGATTGCAGTAGATGGCGCTCAAAATATATTTATACACAAAAATTTTAACAATTAACCCAGATATTTGAATTTATGTACTGCCCTACTAAGCCCAGAAGCGGTAACTACATTTTTTTCGGAAATTAAGGTACAGTCGTTAAGTGAAGCTGCAGCATAAAGCGATTTTTCGCGATTTCCCGTTTGTTCCCGTTTTTAACTGAGCGGTTATACCGTTGTATACCCCACTTAACATAGAGGTTTTGTCATCGGTCTTTTCTCGCGAAAATAAAAGGGTTATACTTTGTTCGGCGGGAAAACAAATTTTAACCTTACTTTACCGAAATAATTGGAAAAATGTTATTTCCTGATACTTGTCTAGCCAGTCATTGTGATTTATCACAGAATGAAAATAGTTTTCTCTAAGTTTTAGTATTTTATTTCTCTTAGCATTGGAAAAATGTAAAAAATGTAACACTTCTACCGAATCAAAATCGAGCATAATATCATGGAACATTACCGCCAATGACATTTTCGCTAATTACCTCTAAAATAAGAAGGTACTAAAGAAAACTTACAAATAACATAACCTTAAATCTTTATAATTTATAACCGCTTGTAACTCTGCTCATGACGCCGGGCACAATTTCAGTTCCCGTTTTATAAATGTGTGACGTCACAATGACATCATAATTGTATTCCCCTATTCTCGTTAAGACGAGAAAACGTTGCGGTTACAAAAATTCTGTTCCCGTTTAATAAACGAGAAATCGCGAAAAAACCACTTACCACTTACCACTTGCCACTTGTCACTTACCACTTACCAGTTGCCCTTTACCACTTACCACTTACCATCTACCACTTACCACTTAATACTTATATAACGTAAAAAAGCTAATTTTATTATATATAATTATTTGTTGAAATTGTAAGTCTTAATATGCGGTTTAAACAATTTTGTGTTACCGATATTATACAAAATAATGTTTTTCTTGCTTATCCATTAACATAGAACCACCGTTCTTGCGGTTTCGTTAAAACTACATTTAATTTAAAATCAGTCCAAATTTTTTTGTAAAACGTACTCTCTGTTCTCTCTTTCTCTCATATATATGATTTATGATTTCCTTAATTTTATTTTTCTATAATAATAAACATTTAAATTTCCTAAAGTAATTTGAAATTGCATAGGTTTCGTCAGTAGTTCCATGTATCATGAAACTCTGCGACAAACTGGACAAACAAGCCACAGTCACAGTGTAAAGATAACGTAGTTTATTCGATGTTAGAAAAATGCCACCTTTATCTATCTTTCTTTATTTTTACCAAAATCTTAATTTGTGCTTGTGTGCCTAGTTTATCCGTAAGACGTTCTCACATTTTTTATATATATATTTTTTTTTGATAATTTATTAGTTATTCCACACATCGTTTTCAATTAAGAATTTTCAAATTATTCTCGAATAACAAATACTATACGAATTGCACCTGTTTGGGGTAACATCGGGTTCAATAAATATTTTGGCAAAGGGTCTACGGCAGGTACTTACATAAAATAGTAAATTTTTAAATTTACTGTATTCGTCGGTGGTAAGGCGGAGGCCCCCTTCCAGGAACGTCTATAGACGGTTCCGGGAGACGAAGGGGGGGCGCTTATAATACAACCAGTCTTCACGCAACATGGTTTCGAGTAGTTTACGTTCGGCCGCGAAGTTGTTAATAGTTCCACGCGACTATTGCGGTTTGTTTACATGCAATCGGCGCGCGTTGACGTACAAGAAATTTAACTGTTAGGAGTTATGTGGACATCAAGTTTTCGCAAATGTCGCTGGATGACGGAGAGGTGATCGTGAAAATGAATCCGAAAATAAGACGTTTCGTCCAGACACTTATCGTTGCGGTTCTTATTGCCTACACGACTTTACTTGCCTACCAGTCGTTGTCACGTGCCGCACTAAATACGGAGGTAAACTTGAGGTTTTTTTTTAAACTTTGATTGTTAGTCCTTTGGGTTTTAATCCAATTAGTTTATGGGGATTTTGAAAAATAAAACGGTCTCTTGAATTAAAATTCAGATGAAAATATTATTTCAAATCTTTTTCTGAAAATGATTTATTATTATGTCACGTATGAAGTAATATTTACTCAGCTTTTTTTTATCAATTTTTATCTACTTTTTAGCGGTTTATAAAGTTATACTTTTTTTATAGTTAAAAATTAATAAAAAAAAATAATGGTTCTATAAATTTAAAAATTAATCTGATGATTTTAAGCTCTAGTCGCAATCTTATTTTATGAAACAACAAATGAGAAAAAGTGGACATATGATAAATTCAGTTACCGAGTTACACTTTACGATACCAAGTTTTAAAAAATAAATGATACGCCACTGACTAAGTAAACAAACATACCATTTTTGAAATAACAAATTATTTTCCTAAATAGTTTCGCAAAAATCTCGGCCAAGATTTTTATTATCTTTAATTTTATTATCTTATTATATTTTTTCCTGAAGAAATAACAAAATTATTTAGTAAGTTAATAGCCAATGGCGTGGATGTAGGGGGGCTTTTTCAATTATATTGTTAAATAAAATTACATTTTTATCATTAGTGTTTTCAAAGTTTCCTAGAATAAAATTGACCACCATATATGTATATCAAAAGCTCAGCCTGTATATATTAGTGATGTTTCAAGTCAGTGGTTTCATCTTTGCAGTTTTATTTGTTGTCTTTTTCGGGAAAAGAAACCGATTGCGGTAATAAAACATTAATGAATAATCAAATAATTTATTACTAAGCAAGCAATTATTAAATAACAAACTTTTAATTCTCATTTGATTAACCACTCAATTTCAAAACACGTGCGCGAAAAGCTGCGATTTGTTCATTAACGTCATCTGCAATTTATGTTCGGCCATTTGCCAGTAAATTACTTTTTTTTGCGGCGTTTGTTTCGTGTTTGATTGAAGATAACACGTGCGTAAGCAAGCGCCGACCACAAATCGTAAATTATTATTTATCATTATTGTTATTTTGAAATATTCATCCTTACGTTGCTAACGCATAGATGGCGTACAAATTACCTTTACTTTGAACATTGATTTTATACAGACAAGCAACCACTAACTTTGCGCTTTTTTTCAAAATAATGGGAAACATTCAAACCAACCTTTTGTAATAAATTAAATGAGAAAAAAGTCGAACACCTCGGCTTATTTTAATTCGGCTGTCATGAAACTCGATCCGAAAATTCCAATCGTTCACAACCAGATTTCACCAGGCCCGGCATGTGCAACTTTTAATTTGTTTTAATTTTAAAACTGTTATTTTGTTTTTAAAGTTCCAGCTCTTTTAGTTTAAAACTATGTACTTTGTTTGTAAATTTTTGACGTGTTTTTAAATTTCTCGCTAATCTTGTGGATAGACTGGTATTCAAGCTCAAATTATATTTTGGTGAAAAATAATTATTTCCTGGTGAAAATATTCCTTCCCACCTTTGTTTCATAAGAAAATTTAGAATGAAATAGGTCTTCGTCTGGCTTTGGCATACGTCGTTTTTAACACACTCTAACCTTTACATCCGTACAATGTGATTTTTGTATACC
>JAFFZR010005926.1:0-14125 GCA_018397195.1 Lethrus apterus
AAAAACATTTAAAAATTACTTTTATAGTTCTCAGGAGGGATGACAATATACGAAAATTAAAAAATACATCAGTATCTCGAAAATTATTAATTTTAACTACATATGTGGCTTATTCAAATTAATAGACAATTAAATTTTGCTTTCGACTAATGCATAAAAATATAAGGCTTCCATTTAAAAAAATTAAGTTTTCCGCATTTCAATTGTTTCAAAAAGAAGAAGATTTATTAAGTATGTTGCGTTACATATAGAATTTCTAATGATTTTACTATTATCATTAAAGATCCCTCTAGCGTTGCATAAAATTTCATGATCTTGCTTTATTTCGTTATTGAACTATAGGCGTTTTGCCGAAGACCGTCAGCTGTCAAAATTTCTGAATAAATGCAAATATCTTAAAAACGAATAGACACAGACAAATATTATCTTATACAAACTCATATTTGAATTACGCAGGGAATTCAAAAATGTAATAATATATAGGATGTTCCATTTAAAATTTTAAAGTTGTTCGTGGTTGCGCACAAACGAAACACTCCGTATAACTGCAAATAATTTTATGTGGTGGAGACTATAAATTCAAAAAACTTTTATGTTAAAATATTTTTTGTAATTTTCATAACAACGGAGATATCAAAGTATATCGCACTAATGTTACACCCTGTATAAGCCAGGTTTACATTTAAGTCAGGATTACGAAAACCTATGTATAAATCTCGTTTCTGCAACCGGCCCTTACACTACTTTATGTATATTAAATTCTACCTTTAATCTCGTGCTTCGTTACAGTATTTAACAAAAATCTCCCTTAGGTCTGACGAGTTTTTAGAAGTCGTTAGTGTATTGAGAAACGAAAACAATGAGAAATGACTACTTTAAATTTATTTTGATTCTAAAAAACACATTTTACTTTCTCACCTCATTAGGGGTAGATTTTCTAAAATTTCCTTCTTATTGAAACGTCGGAAACAATTGTACCGATTCCCATGACTTACGGCACAATATTAAATAATAAATGCAGACTACTGTCAAAGTCAAAGTTTAGTAGGAAGTTTTATTGAATGTTTGCATTATTAAATTTATCTCCTTGTGACTGCTTATGTATTATTAAACAAAAGAAAAAGTGAAGTTTGTAAAATGAAAACACTGTTCTAGCAAAAGCTTGAATAACGCGATATATGTCTTCATTTCATTATTCAAATAGACGACTCCAATGACGGTTTAGTGAAAAATATACAATTTTTAAGAAAACGGAAGAGTAAACAAGCCACGTTAATGCAAACAAATTAAAACGATTCGAAATAATGAAATAAAAGATTGGTTGAAAATAAAAACATAAGTTATAATTTTATTCCTGTGATGATATTTGTCAATGCAATAACAATATTGATTCAAGGAAAGCAAGAAACGCATATGGAGCCAAATATCCTGCAGCAATAGAAAATGCTAAAATTTCTGTTAATGACAAAGTTATCACCTCTGCAGTTAATAAGCTAAAAGCCATGTGGAAAATTATAAAGAATACCCTATTGCCTCTATGTGCATTAATAACTGTGTAACATCGTGTAGTAGTTATTTTTGTTTCAAAGAAGTATATGTTCCTTTAGTGCGTGATATTGTCTTGGATTTGAAGTTGAGCAGAGCTAGGGATATTTTTGGATTAAGTACACTAGTTTTGAAGAACATTAAGGATATTATTTATTATCCCCTCACTAAGCTAATAAATAAATGTCTAACTACGGAAATTTTCCCAGACTGTCTTAAGAGAGCGCTAGTAGTCCCATTATTCAAGAAAGGAGACTTATGGGATATGAGTAACTACCGTCCAATCTCACTGCTCCCCGTTTTCTCCAAGGTTCTTGTGAAAATCCTGGCGGTTCAATTGTGTAATGTGAGAGTATGAAGATTCTTTCACCAAATAAATTTGGGTTTACGACGTGTACATCAACTATTCATTCGCTGATTTCTTTGGTTGATATTGTTGCTGATGCCTTTGAAAGAGGAGATTATGTACTGGCAGAGTTTCTAGACCTCTCGAAGGCTTTCGATTGCGTGTTTCACGTCACACTCATTCAAAATTATTCGCATACAATCTTCACCCTTCAAGTTGTAGATTTTTAACATCTTTTCAGACCAACAGGACTCAACGTGTTACTCTAAATGGTGAATATATTGACGATCTCCCGATCAAACCGGAATGCCCCAGGGCTCAATTCTTAGACCACTTCTTTTTATTATTTTTATAAATGATTTTTCTGCCCATCTAGAAGAGAGTGGTAATATATTGTATGCGGATGATACTACTATCACTAGTACTGGAAGCTGTTTGGCAGAAGTTAATGAATGTGCTCTGAGATCCCGAGTGATTGCTTTTGACTGGTTCAATAATAATGGCTTAACAACACCAAATATATTAATTTACTTTTTACATTAAAGATTGTTGACTCTGCTCCTTTCCTACCCAAGTGTGAGGATTCCACCAGTTTTCTGGGTCGTGCTGTCGACTCTAAATTGATTTGGAATATTCAGGGTGATATGCTGGACATGAAATTATGTAAAAATATTTTTTTTTTACGTAGTTTGACACGAATTGTCTCCCAGGAAACGTTAAGAACGTCATATTTTGGTCTGTTTCACAACTTATTGAACTATGGAATTATAATATGGGGTCATTCCTCCTATATACACAAAATGTTCTCTTCTCGCAGAGAAGGGCCGTCAAAATATTGGATAATCTGCCATATACTTCTGACTGCCAAGACGCGTTTATAAATCTTATGCCCAGTTGCACCAAGCCACGATTAATTGAACCGTATTACTTTTGACAAAAACCATTGTCATGGCTATTGTTTTAATAATAATTTAATAATCGTTTCTATAGAAAATAATCGAAGGTTAACTAATTTGCATAAGGCCGAGTTGCACCAACGCAAATTAGTTAATCTTCGATTATTTTCTGTAGTAACCATTATTACAACAATAGTCATGACAATGGTTTCTATAGAAAGTAATACAGATTAATTAATCGTGGCTTGGTGCAACTGGGCATTAGTGTACTTACGGTTCCATCGTTATTCATATTCCATTGTTGCTTGTATGCTAAGTCAAAAGAATATCAGAGCTTTTAACTCGTGACAACTTTCATTCTTATTTGACGCAAAACAGGAACGATTTAAATCAGAAATATGTGCGCTTAAATAGAACCTCTACTAGGCATAGATATTTCACGATTGAATTCTTCATTATTCTTCCATTAAGAATCAAAATTTTTAGATATAAATAGATTTAAGTTGGCCCTAAAAGATATTTTAATAAACAAGTCATTATATAGGCTGTCCCAGATAGTGTGCTCACTATTGGGATCTCGTAAACTATAAGAGATAGAGAGTTGGTTAAATGAGACAAAATGTGCGCTACATCAT
The DNA here is from genome assembly GCA_018397195.1 of Lethrus apterus. Classification (NCBI taxonomy): domain Eukaryota; kingdom Metazoa; phylum Arthropoda; class Insecta; order Coleoptera; family Geotrupidae; genus Lethrus; species Lethrus apterus. Next base: position 3,423 of record JAFFZR010005926.1, read on the forward strand.
GGCCTACTTATTAAAAAAAAACACTCAAAATAATGGTCGGTATAGACACGCTACACGCAAAAAAAGAAAAAATGGCATTTTAAATTTTCGCTTGTAGCTCAGTTCGATGAAAAGATACCGGAATAGTATTTTAACATTTTAAGGTACTTTTTTACGTAGATTCAGAATATGTTACTTATGTTAATCGAAATAGCTTTTTTAATTTTTGAGATTTCATAGCTAACTTTCTTATTCTAAATACAAATCGTAGGTGGTTTTGATTGTATCTAAAAGAACATAATTTGCTGTTTTCAATAATGTATAACACTTTGGGTTTATTTGTAGAAATAACAAAATTATTAGAATTTTTTCGTTTTACGCCTACCTGTTCCTAGAAACAAAGTATAAAAATTACTAAAAAGTAAATAAAACACAATTGTACGTAACTATTTACTATTAGTAAAGTACTTCAGCAACAGAAACTACATCAAATGCTCAAAAAGTCGTCCATTGTCATTCATACATAACTGAGCTCTTCGCAATGTCGAATTAATAACTTAATACGCTAAGCACGTATGACAAAGCCAAACGGAAAATTAATAGCTGGTTTTCTTAAAATAATAAAACTGAAGAAAAATACAACTACGAGCAACGAAATTCACATTCGCCGGCAGATTCTTCCCACAGGGCGCTAATTACACAAATCTGCATTAAATTACAATCTCGAGGGAAATTAACGTTAAAAATCGCCTCTTTGCGAAAGCGCCCGGCACGCAGTGACCTCTTTATCTACGTCCGATTTCCTGCATTTCGAAACGTTGGCGTTGTCGCCGGTCAATCTCCGAAGTTAAAGGCCCGTAAACGGGGAGATGCTAATCGTCTGCGGAAAACACGGAAAGAATCCCACGTTCAATTAGATTGTTAGCGTAATTATGCAACGGCGTCATCCGATGCGTGTAACCCGCGCCTCATTGTATATTTTTCCGCAATTTGCCTTCAGGCCTTTTTTAACGGCACTTTATTGTTCGATTAATTATTTTTAATACGATTATGCAGTTTTTACCCATCCGTGGTGAGTAGTTGCAGCGCCGCCGGCGAACGACGTGGATTATTGCGCTCCAGGGGTCACACAGATGAAAATAATGCATGAAAATAAATAAACGCCGGGGAAAGTCCGGAATCTCCTCTGATCGTTTCGAAACGTGTGTTGTTCGTCGTGCGTCGCATAGATATCGTAACTTTCGCGGTGCGATCGTTACGTGAGGATTTATAATGTAAGACGCTAAGCTAGCGCTGTCCGAGTTACAATAAAATATAAAACATGTGAAAATAAAATCTTTTTTTTTTTGCATTTACACAGTTTCTTTTCAACAATCGATTTTAGTTATTTAAGCTGTAAGTGTAAAAAGTCATTTATTTATATTTAATTATTATTATTTCCGGCGTTTAATCAAACCTTCAACATTATTGTTACTGACAAGCCAAGACGAAAATACACAGAAAACAAAGATATTTCAATTAAGTTTGAGTTCACGGCTTATGCCCAGTTGCACCAATGTATGATTAATTAATCCGTATTACTTCCTATAGAAACCATTGTCGTGACTATTGTTACAATAATTGTTTCAATGGAAAATAATCTGAGATTAGCTAATTAGCGCTGATGCAACTCGGCATTAGTTGGAATATCCCTATGAAAAGACGAAACGTCATCAGATGAAATCCGGAACGTAATTCTAAGTTTGAAAATAATTTTTAAAAATGAGGCTACTTCTTTACCGGTTCTCGACTGAAATCGGCTTAATCATCATGCATTATTACAATGGAAATTCTTTACCGATTAACAGTTTTTATAACGAGCGGTGATGGTTTAAATTACCGGACGCAACCTCGCGCAAGTCCATTAAAAAAACAACTTAAAATGACTAATTGTAAAACTTATTCGACGCATTTTTCCTCGATTATTCAATATCTGAAGCAAATTCTCTGATACAACTTGATGTTTTGAATTTGTACGCAACTTCTTGCAAGAAAAGTTGAACGTAAATCGACCAAAAAAAAAAAAAAAATGTAATGCGTAAACAAACTTGAACGTTTAATATTAAGATGGTTCTTTGATTACTTTTTGTACGAACACATGCCGGTAGTAAGCGTTCTTCACATGACGCGAACCACATGTCGACATTACTGTGTTGCTTTCCGATAAGAAAAGTCGTAACGCGCCCCGATCTAATTACGGTTATTTTTAGTCAGCGCGACTCGAAAATACACCAAAAACGTCGACTACGGCATAACGCTTAAAATCATAAATGACGTGAACAGTTTCGACACGGGAACTGAAGTCATGGCGGCTTGCGATAATCAAGGTAAATTTGAACGAAAAACCAAAAAAGAAAATCCGATAAAAAAGTCGACTGTTATACAACAAAACGTCTCATTGTCAAGGAAAACTGAATCATATTTTTGTATTTTAAAAGTAAGTTATTAATGTACAAAAAAAATTTCTGCGTAAATATCAAATTAAATAATTAAAATTTAAGAAAAATTTATTAATTTATGACATAAGTAAATCATTCTTGATTTTGATAATTCCCATATTTAGACATGGTCTTATTAACGATATCTAGTAAGGGGACTTGCAAACGAAATGACATTAGATCAGTTGAAAATCCGACGATGGATTCATCATCATCTGCGATCGTTTATTGCGGTGTGCTGCGAAAATAATTTTCTCGTTTATCGGCTTCGATGGGCGGAAATTCAGCAATAAGTGTGGATCATGGCGGCGAATTAGTTGAGCGCGGTCGTCAACTTGCCAAGTTCGCGTCCGGCCGTAATTGATCCGTCCGTTTTAATGCTTCGATTAATTTCGGAAAGATTAACTTGTCGACGTGGATGAAAAGGCGATTCATTTTAATTAAAAAAAAAAAAAAACACTAGTAACGAAAAAACATTTTGCATGGATTTTTTTTATTTAATTGAGAAAGTAATTTTTTCGGAACAGCATTCATTTTATTTTGTTCTGTTTATTTTGTTTTTAATTGGCAACATAATTTTTTTAAATATACTACGTATTTCACACTGAAATCTAGAAGCCTGAAACCTGAAACTGAAGGAAATAACTAATGACATGCATCATACATAGCTTGGGTTAAGCCCTCTAGAAACGAATAAAGAAAATTAAACAAAATCAGAAGCAAAATCTTGAAATTACGGACTTGATGCAGTCTTTAATTCAATAAATTTATTTTGTGATTTTCGCTTCAAAAGTTCGCAATGTAAATACACAAATCGCAAGCGTTCGAAAGCGATATTTCCGGTTTTCTGCGAATTTCTATTGTGTCGAGTGACCTATTGTAACGATTGCATTGACGGCAAACGTCGTGTGGCGACTCAATTTGCGACATACTGCAAGTGTAACCTACTTAACGCGGTGGTCGGTTTTGTTGCGAAAAGGAGAACGAACGAATGTTATCTAATTCTCGTGTTCGCGCGCGTTCAATTACGTCCTCAACTTGTAAATTTCACCAGTAACGCTCATAAATGCACAAAACAAGTCGATACAATTTCAGAAAAACGTGAAATCCTTATTAAATTTACACAAGTTTCAAAATGAATCGAGCAAATATTTTGCATACTAAGAAATACACACCATAGGCTATACCATTTGAAAAAATCATGAACATTTTGTGGAAGTTGTAAACACGCTGAATAATAATAATAATGTTTTAAAGCTATCGAAGAACACATTTGCCGGAACATGTATTACATTGCGATTTCGAGTGCAAGATTTATTACATTCATCTTCCACGTTATTCCGGTTCTTATCGATCGAGTCACGACCTCACGAATTAAACAGTTTATAATGCGTCTCGTGTGCATCGCCTCCTCCGTTTCTTTCATTAGAAAACCAAAGTTGTTCGAATCGCATCGTCCACGCGGCTACGTGTTGAATATGATTCTTGCTCGGCGAAAGGAATGTTTCGTTCGATTTCTCGACGACCGTACCGAAATAATGTGGGTCGTTAACTGTACGTATGTACACACAAGCGTGCATGGCTCACAACATCGTAGTCGAATTGCCCAAATTAACGAGATCTGGGGAGAATTATTTGAATCATCCGGCGATGATACATCGTACTGATTCATCCCAGATAATCTTACATCTTGTGCACACATAAACAAATTTGATGATTGAAAACTGACATCAGTGATTGATAACCATTTGCCATTTTTCATGAATGCAATCGATTGCAATTCGTTTAGCCAACTGTTAATGCACCCACGAGCGAATAGCCCTTTGTGCTGCGCTGTGTAATGATGATGATGAATACGGACTCGAAAATTTCGATTTCCTTTCATGAGTAAATGGAAATTAATTACCGCTTGCCAAGCCTTTGTGTATGCAAATGGCGCGCACAATTACGAATTGTGATGTGTTCGATTGTTTATATGGAAATATAAAGTTTGTAATTATATATAGGTAGGTATATGTACATATACAGGGTGTTAATAAAAAAACTTTACACACTTTGGTAGGTGATAGTGGAGTTCATAACAAGAAAAAAGTTCTAATACATTGAGGTCCAATACTCATTGGTTTTCGAGATACGGCTTTAACAAAAAAACTTTACAAGAAACAACGCATTTAGCGCACAAACTTATTCGCCTGGAGATTATTATCTACAGCTTGCAAAATAATTTCTTCGATGTTTGGCGTACGGACTGTACGAAGTCTGCCACTGTCTGATTTTGATGGCTTAAAGCATCCTGTTTCACTGAGCCTACGGTCGACTTCTTGAAAAGACGGATGAGATGGAATGTGCCTCAAAGGATATCTCTGCTGGTAAATTCGTCTGGCTTCCCGCGAATTTCGACGAGCTTCGCCATAACATAAATTCATATCGGCATATTTCGCACATGTAAATTGAACCATTGTGAAAATAAGCTAGCTTAAAGTAATGTTGTTGTTGTATTGTATTTTGCGATTGCGATTGTTTTTTTTTATCATGTTCATTTAGATAACTCGATATCGCATTCAACTTTCAAGGTGTAAATAAAAATTTTAAAAATCCATACCTCGAAAGCCAATGAGTATTGGACCTCAGTGTATTAGAATTTTTTTCTTGTTATGATCTCCACTATCACCTACCAAAGTGTGTAAAGTTTATTGATTAACACCCTGTATATACAGGCTGTCTTATTTTAGCTGCCACCATGGGTATCTCACTTATAAGATAAGAGATACAAAGCCGGTTAAATTAATAATAATTAGTAAAGAAATTCTACCTATCTTCATTTGTTTCTGAGATATTTGGGGAAAAAAACTGAAAAAAAATGATTTTATTTTTTCCCCTTAATTTCTTTATTTATAATTATTTATGAATTTTGTAAAAACTTCCTCATAGCAATTTATTGTTACGATCGATCAACAATGACAAAACAACCACGGAAAACTTACACACACACATGAAAAGAACGTTAATGAAAACAAAATCCATAAATCACATAATAAATAAATCACGACCGACGTTCCATTTCAATTAACATTCGGCCGATTGCTTAACACTTGTCGGGCCTGCGGTAACAATAACTCGTCTCCTGGTAAAAATAACTAATGAAACGATAAATCGCGGATGTCACGCGCTCGACGAACCAAAGAACGATCGTCGCGTCGTCGGTAGCAGAATTTTTACGAAACGTAACCTACGCACACTGTGGTCAATTTGAGAGGAACGCAGGAGGGAAGGAAGGTGTCGATTGTTAAAAAAATGGGACACCAGCGAAGAATGATGTGAATGCCGCAAACAAGTTTTATGTAAGTGTATAAAGGTTAGTGAGAGCAATCGATGTTTGGATGAGTTTTGGACAAGAAAACGAAGAAGGAAAAAAGCTTGTAATTACATATAATAAACTAAGGACAGAGGCTGGAAAAGGATGTAGAGGAAAAAGGATTATTACAGAGAGGTCAGGTTGTGTTTAGAAGAAGAAGCGGAACGAGGGATAATTTGTTCATACTGAACCACTTAGCCGGATGAGAGATGGTGAAAAAGAAAGGGAAATGATGAGATGTTCGCAGATCTGAAAGCAGCGTTCGATATGGTAAATAAAAAGAAGTAATGAAGAGACAGGCAAACATGGAACATGGTCAAGGTGATATAAGGATTTTCCGAGGAATTAAACTATCAGAGACGAAAAAACTGAAGATGCGGAATGGGAAAAAGTGCATTCTTTGACCTCAAGCAATATACAACAAACTGGACAGTTTTTAGTTGGGTCGGACTTTCTGTTGAAGTACATGTCTAATTGGGAAATGCCAAGATATTCAGAAAATGGGAAAGTAATGTTTATAACATTATTTTCCCAAAAATTTCAAAAAAAAACGTGAATTACAACAGCGATAAACAAATATGTTAAGGAATGTGTTATTGTTGTTGTGTGGAATAACTGTGCAAGGAGTGTACTTATGAAGTGAGGTTAAAAAAAAAGAAAAATGTCGCTTAGAAGAAATTGGTATGGTTCGAAATAGTAATGAACGAGGCTCAGAAAGTTTGTCACCCGTAATAAAGCGTTCAAGCTCCTTTTTATTTCGAGTTAAAAATAAAAAAACATCCGCGTCGTTGAACTCCCGTAAGGTTTAACCGCAAGATTGATCGTTCCGATAATGGTCGTAACAGAAACGGCCGGGCAAATTATCCGTAACGTCCGTTCGTAAACAGTTTGCGCTCCCATCGACAAACAGTGCCAATTACCATCGTTTACGAGCGCCGCCGTTCGACATACCGAGCAGTACGGCGGACACCCAAAGCAAACAGGACAGAAAACAATCGCGAATCGAGAACGATGACGACGACGACGGCGTGTCGTACCACCACTGATCCAATCAACAAGGCGATTATTATTAATTGTGCGTTATGCTATTATTAGACGGAAATGTCGGAATGTAGCGCACAAAAGAAATTATCCGTAAAACGTAAAATTTGCAAAGTTTAAAGGACTTAACGCATTAAAAAAAATGTGAATTATGTCGGTGGGTATTATTTACCGGGTTGGTAAATAATTTATTCAAATTTGGTTGTAATGGTTCCATAGCTGTGAAGTTATCACAGAATTTACTTCATAATTTTTAAATTTTTATTATTCACCTGAACTACGACTGTGAAGATTTTTGCTTCATCATTTTCTTTTGTAATTCACGTATTAGTATGTATTCAAACCTCATTGAAGAAGCATACTAATTTGGAAGCATCCATTCAAATATGTTGGATTGGATTTGATTCTACTGTTAATTTAATTAGGTACATATTTTTTGTTGAAAATGCGACATACATTCCTTGCATTCAAACTCGTTTCTAACTAAATACGTCGATGCGAATTCCAGCGCTAATGGCGGACGCGCCGGAAGGATGCAGCCGTAATGGAAATTCAACGTCCCGGACGCGACATAACAGCGTTTTGGGAGGCATGGTACGGGGGATCGATGAGGGTACGATTTGTTGCTTTCGTATCGTGTATCTAGGGCTAAGTGCTGTGGATTCTTGGAATCTGCCCGCGCGATTAATAATCATAATACACTATTTTAACAGGTGATAACCGACCCTGACTGTAAACCCAAATCCACAAAAAACGGTGGTCCTATGTTCATTTAAAATTTTCGAAAAATGTCATTTTTTGCATGGGCATTCGATTCTAAGTACGGTGCTGTGTCCATTTCATTACGTGGCGCATTGAAAAGCAGCTTCCTTTGGCAAGAGTCAAATGAAATGTTGCAAAACCTTTAAATGCGAGATTCCGCATTATTTTCACGTTTTACTCAAAACTAAAATATTACTTCCGACAGACTTTTCAACATAGGATTGTAGCTTTTGCAGATTTAAGTTTGGGCTAATGTTAACTATGTGTTAAAATAGTGTAACTTATTTCAGAATGACCCAGTATACAGCCAGTATTAAAATTAATATAAAATCAATAGTGGAGTAATAAAATTGATGAAATGAAGCATTCCTAACCAGTTTCCTATAAAAACAAAAGATTGACACCGACAATTTTCTAATAATGTGGAACGCAGACTACTGCAAAAGCTTTCTATAGTGAAGAACGCGTCAAATTAAAAAATCTTTCACAGGAGAAAAAAGAAAATATGTGAAATATTTGGATAGGGGTTCCAAAAACAAAAGCACTAAATTTTATACTAGAAACGTACTGTACCCAAATTAAAAATAGAACATAGACACAATATAAAGTGTTTTGTGCAAAAAAAATACAAGAAAAGATCATACAAGAAAAGCATGCTTTTTTTTAAACGAAATATTAAAAACGATTTTACAACCCAATTTTAGTTATGCACCTCATTTATTAATTACAATTTTTTTATTTTCATTATTATACTTAATTTTCATTCTTGAGCATAATACAACCAATAAAAGACTTGATGTGTAACAAAAAAATACACGTCAAGTCTTATTATATTAAGAATAAAAAGATAAACATATTTTATTTTAAACAGTTACAACCAAACATTTGCCATCAATTAATTTAAAAAGCCGTCTACATGTTTAAAAATATTTATAATAAATAATAAATATGTATATTACCCCATCCCACACAACGAGATCTACGTCCGCCCTTGGTCGTATTTTTTTTTTTTTTATGCGAATTATGAAACTGAACCGAATTAAAAATTAAAAAGAATTATTAGTTGAAATTAATTATTGCCTCCTCCTAACGATCACGGCAATCGCGATCCGAAGGATTTCTCGAATAAATTGCAACAAAGTTATTACGGGCAATTGAAACAATTAAAATAATAAACAACTGCCAGGTAATGAAGGAAAATTACACATCAACCAACAAAAAAAAAACAACAAAACAATACGGTCGCGTGAAAGATGCAAATAAATCAACGTTACCCGGTGTTCTCATTGCTGACTAGCTGCTCAAGCATCTGTATTTTCAACATCTCGACACCGAAACGCCCGCCTTCGTTCACATTGTCGTGTCGACGCGAACGCACTTTATCACGGAAGGAAATTTCACATCGAACGTATCCGCGAACAAATCGAAAAAGAAACGTCAAACGTTCACCACATACTACAACTACAACTCGTCTTGACTGCGACTTGAACGGAATAGAATTCAGACAGTCGCAGTGACACATCCGAAGAAAGTATCATCGGCGAGGCGTCGCCATCTCCGTCTCTATCGCGTTCGATGGACGGATACGGCGACGACGCAGACGTAAAATGACCGGTATGCGACGGATGCCCCTCGTAGGTATTTCGTAGGACTGCGCGCACACCATACATTCGTAAAACACGGCAAGTGTTTGTGAGCGTTTTTTTTTTTTGCATCACCCATTGTTGATGTATGAGGAATGGTGGCGCGGGCCACTCGATTTTGCAAATGTGCGTAGAACTGTGAGTGCTAACGACTAAAGAAAAATTTTCGACCAATCCATATTTTGTAATTTTTTTCTTCCTTGATGAAGTTTAACATTTCTTAGTGCAGGTTTTTAGCTCTTTTAAAAACGTCGAAATTTCTTAGCGCTTCTATGTATCAATCAGAACGTTCATTAATAAGTTTATCAAAATGGGAAAATGATTTAAGAAAAATTTGGGAAGTTGCAAAACTGAAAAATCCTGGAAAGTTAGAAAATTATAAACTCGAAAATTTCTTTGACACGTTCTTGGATCACGTGTTCCCTAAGTGGTCAAAGAGATTTTTAGAGAATTTATAAAAAAAAAACTTTATTGGCATTTGAAATTACATACAACTTTACTACATCATATTTACATTCAATCTTTCTGCTCCAGCTTCATCTTCACTGTCCTGTCTCGTTGAAACACTTTCTCCAAATTCTTCCCGCGTCTCTTTCATCCTCCGTCCATTCCTGCACCAGCCACAACTCCCGTACTCTTTCTCCATCCTATATTTGTTAGCTGGTTCTTCATTTATACGTCTAAATCCTACATTACATTCTCCTCTTCTTCCCTTCAGGTATTCTGGCTTCCTTCCATATACACATTTCATTATATAATAATTTATTTTTAATCAAAATTTTTCTGAAATGTTACATCTATAATAACAATGCTTTGAAAAACTAAATTTTGTTTCAATCAAGATAGGACCGCCGTTTTTGCGGATTTGGGTTAAGGTCAGCTATCACCTGTTGAAATAGTGGGACCTATTTCACAATGACCTGTATTTCATATTCTAAATCACAATTACATTTACAAAATAAATAGTAACGAATTCCAAAACCGCATGCGTTTGTAAACAGAAAAGCTTCAGTACTTCTGAAATATTCATCAATATACAGTACGTACCAAATGTATGGAACCGGCCTTGTTATTTCAAAACTATTCAAGCTAAATCGATAAAAATTAATAGGCATGCTATTTACAAAGCCTTCTATTATTTCCACAATTTTGTTATTTTTTTAACTGACAAGGTCGGGAGCTGCACAGCCAACTTGATTTTTTTTTAATAGGAAGGGGGGGCAAATCGCATACCGTTTGAAAGGTATTTTCAAGTAGAATTCATTGATATGCTACTTGCCATAGTTATCTCTAAAGATAACTTCGCTATTGTAAATTAAAGATTGGGAGTAGGTATTAACTGGATAACTGAAGATCCAGTTAGCACTGAAAACAATGGTTAGTTTATGTTGTTTAATGTAACATCAGACTGTTGAAACCGTGTTTTAGGTTTATGAAGTTCATTTA
>JAFFZR010005927.1:0-14033 GCA_018397195.1 Lethrus apterus
ATATAGAAGTCGTAACGTGGGACGCAATAGGGATTAGGAATTGTAAAATTTGATTCATTAATTAATGTTTAAAATTATTATTTCAACCCTTTGAACTAATTGATGAAACAAATTTATAGTAAACTATGCTTTTTAAAGAATGTTTCCATAGTGAATAAATAACAAACGTCAAATATATTTCTTACCCGACGAAGATCACGAAACACATTTTTATATTTCTTAATAGTGTGTGTCGCAATAAATATATTTTATTGCACAACTTGACTTTTAATTTGGTTGCACGCTCAAGAAAGAAAAAAAAAGATATTTCAATATCCATACATTTTCTCCTTAACACTAAAATAAAACATACTCACCCTTCTTTTCTACTACAACACTGAAAATATCGAACTTATATTGAAAAAATCCACAAAAGTGAACCATAAACACGTAATTTGAAGAAATATTCAACACACCGTACGATTTTTACCGCATAAGAAAAGGGGGACGAAAGCGTGGCAGACAAAACCCGTCAAGGGCAGAACGAAATTCAATAAATCGAGAAAATTTTCCGCCAGTCCATGAAAGTTTTTTTTCAATACAATCAATTACATCCGAAGTAATCGTTTTCTCTTCGATCTCATGAATATCTGCGGGTTATAAATTGGCCCGTTTAAATTTATTTTCTTTTACTTTTTCTTTATCGAGGCTACTTCATAATTTAAACCGATGCGAGAATAATGAAGAAGTGCAATTTTATTTATGCCTGATTAGTTTTTCACAGTCGGAATTAAAAAGATTGTTACGTCGATTGACGCGCCAAGCAAATCCGAACCAGACGTTGGAAGGGGTGGAGAAGGCATTAGTCACTTCGCCCTGTAGATGACAGCGCCACCCTGACACGATATTGAGAGCTTCTTATACCCTCTCGATATTTATTATACGAAAGTACGTCAAACTAGTTTTACTACGCGTTCTATGGAGCGAATAAAAGCTCGAAAAATGACCTCGTTTTATGAAAGACGATTTATCTGTACTAAAAAAAAAAACTTTAAAATAATGAAGATTTCTATTAAAAAGCAACTAGAAATAAATTTAAAATATTATCAAAATTGCCCTGATTTTTTATAAACTTTTATAAAAAAATGTCTGAAAATATTACGCGTGGAATTTTTTAAATGCACGTGTAATATGTCATATAAAATACATACAATTAAAATCTAATTATATTGATAGAAGTTTCACACAAGAAACTCGACCATCGTGGGTTCAGTATAGGGAACGAGATGAAAGGGAAGAGACAGGCATAACAATGGAGAAGCAGTCATGTGTCAAACAAGTGCTCAGAATAAATTATTATTCAAATCCTCCGCTAGACTAATTGCAGTAAGCAAGAAACGGGCAGCAAAGACCCGAGGAAGAGCACACAATGCCGAAAGTCGTGCAAGAATAAATTACAAGCAAACTTGTACCAGTCATCCCTTGCATACTAAATCTTAGTTTGTATAAACATATTACACACAATCAGAGCCGGATTTTATTACACGGAGTACTGACTTTATAACGAGTTCAACCAAACAAATGAGGATTTTGCTATAAGCATTTGCATTCCAGATCTACATATTCAATGTAAATCTCTGTCTATACTCAAAACTTTAGCTCGGGTTTTATTTTAAGACGTTCAATTCACCAAACGGCGAGATTCGGTTAAACTTGCCCTAATTATTTGGTGGCTTCTGTTGTTAAACTCCAGATAATTAAATAAAAATATATTTACAAAACATTGTGTACAACACACTTCATTTTATTATTCATAAAGCTATGTCATGAAACCATTTATAACCATCTGAAGTGCGATGTAATATATATGAAAACTAATTGCAAAAAATCTTGCAAAAGTTTACATATGATTCGCCTGAAATGTCATATTTTTCCAATACAATTGCCGCAGTTTTCCACAGACAACGCGCTTAATTTCGCGTCCGCTTGTTTTCAATTAAACGCACCGGTTCGATATGAATTGAGCTTTTGTAACCGGAGGCGATGGCGCAAAAATATCTGCACGTTAGATTTAAATATAACCGTACGTATAATTCGATGAAAACCGCAAACACACATTTGGGAAAATCGTCACGAACCGCGATCCGATAACAAATAAAATATAGTCGGTACGTGGCGACCTCTCTCATAACTCATCTATATACAGAACTACGTGCGAAATATGGATACTTAAACCAATTTCACGTTGCCCTGTGTTTTTCAATCTTTACGTGATTTCGTTTTCCGTAGAATGTTTCAATGGAACTCATGACGCGAAAAACATTTAAAATGAAATATTGTTAAGGTATTTTCTTTCAATTGTAACTCTTGTGGTGCTCCTTATAAACTTGAAGAATAGATCAAAAACCTTAATAGAATATACAATAATTCGGCTGTGCTTGAGCTGATTTCGCGAGAAAACGGCAGTTATGTTTGTGTTTTATATACAGGATCATTCTAAAACAAGACCCACTTTAACAGGTGATAACTGACCATGGCCCAACCCCAAAAAACTACGGTCCTATGTTGAAGGGTTTGTCAGAAAAAATATATTATTTTTGAGTAAAATATTAAAATAACGCTGTTGACTTTTAAAGCGACGTGTATTGAAATGGATGCAGAACCGTACTCAGAACGAAATGCCCATACAAAAAAATACATTTTTCGAAAATTTAAAATGAAAAAACGGATCATCATTTTTGCGGGTTTTGGTTTGGGTAAAGGTTAGCTATCACCTCTTGAAATATTGGTACACATTTCAGAATGATCCTGTATAAATAAGGATAAAAGTAAGAATGGCAAAAATGTTTAAGATATTTTTTAAAAATGTGATCTGTCCTGAAAGTACTTTTTAATACATTTAGCTATAAATTACGTGTTCGGTTTGAAATATATAAAAAATAAAAAAAAATACATAATGATAAAAAGTTACATATACAGTCTGTTCACGGGAACATTCTACAATAGCTACCTTTTTTATTTAAAGAGATACAAATTTGGCTAAATGGACAAATGGCAATAAATTATAAAACAAAAGAACATCGCGTTGCTAAGATACAAGCATAACGATTACTTTTTTAAATTGAACATTATATTTTTATATTTTTATGTTGCTCTGGTTGCCTGCTTTAATTAATTATAAGACAATTTTTCTCTAAAACCGCTATTAAAAGAGTTTTGGAGAAAATAATTTTGCAAATTTCATTGTAATTATAATAGTGGTAAATAAATAATTTATTATTGATAAGACATATTGGTGCTTGGTGCAGTCCGAAGGATGAAAAACATTTGTAAAACAACTTGTTGCAAGAGGAGGATCGACAACAATATTTCTTTTGCTTTTTTTTATTATTTCATAACTTATTACTTACTTACTTTTTACTTATTTTTTAACTTTTTAACTAGCGATCCTAGACACAAATTGTCTTATAATTAATTATAGCAGGCGACCAGAGCAACTTAAAAAAATAAATATATACAGGATGTTCAATTTAAAAAAATACTCTTTATGCTTGTATCTTAGCAACGCGATGTTCTTTTGTTTTACAATTTATTAGGCGAAATGCGCATTGCAAGGTACTTAAACTTTGTCCATTTGAAGTTTGTATCTCCTTAAATAAAAAAGATAGCTATTGTAGAATGTTCCCGTGAACAAACTGTATTTGTGTTCATTAAATTTAAAGAAAAATACCAGAAACTCATTTAGTTTTCCTTTCTTGAATAAAGACAGGTATTACTATTTTTTTTTTTCAAAATAAAATATTTTTAATACTTTTTCTGTCGCATTGCGATGGGTTGGGTTGAATTGATTTGTACGATAGTATCTTCAACACAATTATATAATTCTGTAATATTTTATGCGCGGTAAATAAAAAGGCAACGCTCTGGGAATATTATTAATTCAAATAATTTTAAGTTTTACAAATGTTTCCTAGCAGATATTGATGAATTTAACCATTCATTTACGAAGAGGACGAAAAATAATTTTCCTATGTACCAAATTTTTTTATACGAACACGACATTTTTCTTTAAAGATTTCATTTTAATAATTTATTTTATTTCTTCATGTACCTATAGCCAGTCGCTTCCAACTCGCCGTTCGCAAATTTAACTCCAGCAGAAAATAATATTTAGCATTTCCCTTACATTTTCGATACGGAGAAAAAGTCAATTAAATATCACTTGAAGAAGAACGAACAGATAAATTAGTTATTCCCGCAAATTAAATGTACATTCAGCCAAGTTTTTCGTCTTAATTCTAAAAGGGATTAACATAATTAAACAGATTAAAATTTCCCTGCTTAAACAATCAATCATTGAAAGAAATTTGTCACAATGTTGGGGAATATTTTTTTTTTTTCATTAAAAACGTGATATAAAAATTAATAATTAATATGTCATCAAATATCAATTATATAAAACAAAATTCGCCGCAAATTTCATTAATATTAATTGATTAAGACTGAATGTTTTAATTAGAATTAGAAACATAGGAAAGTAATTTAAACTTGTAAAAATTTTTAATTTAGCTGTGTTGGTAATTTTGTAAATACTGAAACTTTTTCATTAGAAAATGTATGAATATGAGAGTGCTTTACTCTCTAGAGTGATGACATTAGGTGAAAATTGTGAAAGTTTCGATAACATGTATTTGTTAAAAATGATAATATGTTTCTGTACTAAAGGGAAGATATCATAAATCGCACTACACAAATGTTTTATCTTGCTCCCCCTCCATTCAATTCTCCGTATCTGCCTAAAATCCGACATTAAATGAAAAGTTTAACCAACCAAATGAGTTTTTAATTAATTAACATGTCCGTTATCTATCTAACGGTCCGGAACGAAGAAGTAGTAAGTTTTGCTGGACGCGTCTAGCCGCCCAGGCACCTCACCAACTTCTTTATAACCGACTTATTTTAAAACAATTGAAATTATTCTCAAATAAAATTACCAACTAAATTAAGTTTCGTCCGCTACATTGGCCTCCGAAAACATGAATTGAATATTAAACGCGATCTCGTCCTAATTTTATTTCCTTTTAATTTCAACTTTTCCGAACTATTTTCTCGTTCGCTCCTTGCTTTTTGCGTTTTATCTGCTCATTTTGGAACAACTAATTCCATCAACGTCAGCTCATAAATGTGGTCGGAATAGTTTGAGGAGGAAGAGATATCGTCCGGCTTTGTGAGGCGTAAATTCTCAAAGGCGCGCTTCTTTATTGCATGAGTTTATTATCTAACTTGGCTGTATATCATCGGAATTAAGTGCATGTGCTACATCTATTTTATTATTACTTATAAATTTCTTTATGGAAGAATTACTTATTTTATAAAAAATTTAAACAAAAATGTGACAATAAAATTATCATTTTAGATAATTTTCAATTAATTCTTTTGCTTCATTGAAAAGCATTTTTGAATTATATTCTTGATAACATTTATTAAATTTCGAAACGTTCAAGAAACGATAACTCAGTGAGTTAATTTAGAAGACAGTTTTCGATCGCTGTCATCAAACACGACACAGTAACAATAGAACAACGTTTTCAAAAGAGTGTGTCATGCCCTTCTATTGAACGAAATTGATAATTTCATTTTTATCAATCAATCACACGTGAAATTATCTTAATGAAAAAACGTTATTGCTTTGGAAATTTAAAACGCGGTGCGGATTTGAACGTCCTCTGGGCACATCTGTTAGTAAAGTATATCATTGAAGAATAAAACATGATACATGATAGAAAAAGTATGAGAAATTACTTCCATGAATTTAATAAAATATTAAAAAGGTTGTATAAAGCGAGTACTTTGAAATTTAAAATTATGTTTCCTCGAAAAATATACATAAGTCGACGTCTCGCGGGCAAAGCTTTGTATTTTAAAAATGGCAGAACTGTAATCATCTGCCATCTATACCTAAAATACTTAACGACTGAAACCGCATTATATCAATAGTTGTGGATGAAAAGGATTCTGTTTAAGGAACAAACAAAAAAAAATAAAACTTTAACAGAATCCTATCCCTTCAATATGGATAGTATTCTGCTATTTACAACCCCTGCGGTTTAACCCCAATCGATATCGTACAATTTTCCCTTCTTGACAAGAGATGGCGCATAAATTCGAACTTATTTAATAAATAAAAAAATAAATAATAATAATTTATAATTCTAAATCTATAAACGAGTAACATTTGAAAAATAGAAGAAGAAAAGGAAAACTAACATACATTTTTTCTATCGGTCGCGATTTACAATTATTTGTGTGTCACATTTTTATGACATCTTCAAGAATAAAGTTAAGAATCAATTGCAATTCTAAATATTTTCTTAATGTATCAAGACACAAATTGGCACCTGCATTGCTCTGAATTTAGTTAGATTGTGACAACGTAAGTTGGGTTGGATTGGATTTATGAAAGTTCTTCAGAAAATCCTTATTCTTTTCAGCGTCGATTTTGATTAATATTAAGTAGACAATGGTTTATTTATTCTATCAAGACACAAATTGGCACCTGCATTGCTCTGAATTTAGTTACATTGTGACAACGTAAGTTGGGTTGGATTCGATTTATGAAAGTTCTTCAGAAAAACCTTTTTTTTCAGCGACGATTTTGATTAATATTAAGTAGACAATGGTTTATTTATTCTTACAGGTCAGCAACCCTGAAAATTGGAATTCTACATGGCATCGGCGGTTCGATATCAAGTCTAAATATCAGCACACCGAATTTTTTTAAAATTGTACTGGAATTTTTTTAACATTTAACATTCATAATTGATGTATTTTAAAAATGAAATATTTCACATTCTGACTGGCAAATTTCATAAAATTCGTATAAAAAAAGAACAAAGCACGAATAGTAGAAAAAATCAGCATATAAATGATCAAATCATCTACATAGATGTCATCTTAACCACGGAAAAACAAAGGAAACAGAAACAAAGAAATTGGAACTACAAAAAAACTTTCTAAACCACTTTTCGAAAAACATGCACTTCTGATTTTTCTGTTCATTATTTAAATTCTTTCTGATAAGGTTTATTATAATAATAATCCAGGGTTAATTGGTCTCTAGAATCGTAGGTATCAGACATATTAAAATAACATCTTTATTTTTGAATGACGAACCCTTCAAACAACTGCAGCGTTACGAATGAACAAGTAAAATTGCCACAGATCCGATACATAAATAAAACCTGACATCGAGCGCAGAAACTGGATCAACATCGCAGAGCAACAAACTGATGGATCTATTTTAGCGTGTGTCATTGAAAAATATAATGGATTTCGCCATTAGGTTAAAACGAAAGCTGACAGACGTCCAATGATAAATGCAGGACACGGTCGAAACTTTCCGCTCACATCCCCGTCGCCCTCTCCATTTGACATTTGCCAGATATTCTATTAGAAATTCGGGAAACTGTGTGTAATTGAAACGTATCGGACGGAGGAAATAACTGGCGCGCGACTTACTGGTGTACACAGTTAAAATTGATCGCCAGTTTAATGTCGCGTTGGATTTACGACGACCGGAGTTCGAAACCGATACGGGAAAATTCGCATATCCATGGCTTCAATTTATACGTCATAATAGTTTTGAAATAATTTGAAATTTCCGAGAATTATTAGAATTTTAAATTAAATTCGTTTAACGGTATTTAATATTCGCAGTTATGGTTTAAATTTTATGTTTATAACTCCGTAAACTCTTGCTTAGAAATTACAAGAAGAAAATGACTTCGTTATGAAGAAAATTGCGGCTTTAAGGGCATACTTAAATATTTCGAGACGAATATTACTGATTCCTAAAATTTATCTTTAATATCGTTCAAAATTACACAAAATCTGCTTCATCTGCAATATTTTCAATGGGAACATGTCGAAAAATATATGGTCGCCGCAATTGTACGAAAGATACCTATTTATGTGAAAATTGTCTTTTATAATACGAAATAAATCTTCGAAATGTGTTCGTTAGAATTAAGCCGGCGGCATATGGAAACGCGCTCGCGAACTCGTATAACGTACGGAAAGCCTACGTTCCAAATAAATGGGGTGAAAATTATAGTAATAAGGATAACCGTAGGGCGAATAGACAGCGATGGTCGAAAAGGTGGGAAAATTGTATTCATGGAGTGGAAGTTGATCAACGACGGCATTGATAAATGTGCGGTTTCTCTGATGTCTTTCACAAAGGACACGTATCCTGTGGGTTGAATGTGAACGAACGGCCCCGCCAAACATCACGACCGGATTGCTAATAAAAGGGCAATGTCGCTCTCTGCCTTTTCCGAACAGTTGCGTTGGAACAAGTTTAGTGACATGATCGATTTGTACATGTTAACTATGAGTGAATATTTAAAAGCTCTAAAAAATTACTTATATTTAATATAACAGATTAGAAAACTTGGTTACGTTATTTACAACTAATCCACGGCGCCATCTATCGGTGAGTGCCGTTATATGTGCTTATCGGCTATAAGGACGCCAGCTTTGTCAGCAGTGGATAAATTTGATACACGAGCTCGACTTGCATTAGTCTAAGTCAAGCATTAGTCACTCACAATTATTAAACTTCTGGAAACTTGTATTTTTTCAAATGTCCCAGCCTATACATTTTTAATAATTAATGGGATACTCCGGATACAAGAATTAAATCACATGTACTTTTCTGAGTTAATATATTAATGACTTAAGACCATTTTTTCAAGACGTTGTTTAAAAAAAAAGCAGTACAGAATTTTTTTAACTTGCAATGAAATAGAAATTTATCATATACCTAATCGACAGGCCACAACATGTAGGTAATACTGAAAATGTTTTTAAAAGATATCTTAAACGAAAGGATAAAACTTACTCGCACTTTACTTAAGATCATTGTTTTTATTCCGTAACAAGAGAAAGACTCGTGTTATGTCAGTGAGAATCGTTTCATTGAATTCGCTGTCATTTGTTCTAGAAATGTTCTTAATTTTAGCAAATTTCAAAGGAACGATGTCGAATATAAAGACCATGGTTGGGTGACCCCGAGTTGATTCACTGAGGTAATTTTGTCAATTACGTCCAAATGAGAAGTCTCAGATTTATGAACTAATGAACCAAACTTAGATCGCTAACGAGCTTGTCCGATAAGGAAATGACATCTATTTTCATATAACAAGAAAAAACACTTAAAAGTAAATTTTATCATTAAGTAAACAATGAGTTATGAAACAGATCTTTTACAAGTTTGTATTTTTGTACGAATCATTTTGTAAAAAGACATAAGTTACAGTTGAAAATTAAGCCCATCGAGTTTAATTATTTTTTTTTTAATTTACTAGTAAACTGAAAAATGAAAAAAATGCTAAGTAATTATGCTTGAGAACTATAAACAATACCTCAAAACCATTTATGAAACTATTTTATTTAAAAATTTATTTACAATTAAATTTAATTTTTGAAATAATTATTAAGTTTGTCATACTTTCTAACAAATATTTAATTTCGTTGTTGATCATTTCATTAGACGTGATATCCATCACGAATATGAAAATTAATGAATTTTTAACGTTAACGAAGCCGATTTACGCTAGATACATATTCGAAAGTAATATTTGAAATTCCTTTATGTAACACGGCGTAGTTTTAATTATGAATGGATATGTGGAGGAAATATACACTCTAAACATACACAAGCGGTAAGAGCTGGGCGTATCCATTTAATGACTATTCATGAGTGGTTCGATGCGGCGAAACTCGAATTTCCAAATCATAAAGTAATTAAATTTTACGACGGTATTACAACCGGCTCGCGTCGTTAACATGCACGTCTCAGTGTTCCGTATTTCAATTATTTGGCTCTTCGAAATGATTCGACGACGAAGCCATTCGAACTGCGACATGAATTTTTCAAATTCATCGCAATTCCTGCAACATCAACAAGCGATGCTGCGATTTCGGATTTAAAAGTTTCAAAGCGCAGTATGTTTGAATGGTTAACAGAGGGCGCGGTATTGTTAACTATGTAAATGTAGCAATCAACTCTAGTCTCTGGTGTCTCTATTAGCATATTCCTGTAATATTGGCGCCAGAATGACCAATCCTCTCAATATGTGCGACCATATTGCGTTTTTTTTTTTTTTTTAACTTATGAGCAAACGCTATGTACCCATTTTATTGTAATATGTCGTAAGAATAAATGTTTGTTAATCATGTGTATTAAATTTAATAAAATTTCCGTGGGAAGTTAGTTTTATGCTTTTGTGTTGTAAAGCGAACATTGTGAGCATTGTGCGGCTACTTGACGTCAGTTTCTGGCACAACATTGACGGATGAGATCGCATCGAACTACGGAAGGTCCATTATTCATGTGGCCTTTCTCGAGGCAAGATGCTCAACTTACTCGAAACAAGGTGAAGTCTCAACCACGCATTCACTACAAATTCAATTTTCGTGCGTTTAAAACAGTTCTGCAAATATGAAGCCGATATTCCCGCAGGAAAGCCGCTGGAATGACAGAATTGAACAGCGCAACGAGGGAAGATTAGAAAATTCCTTTTGGGTTAAGACATAACGCTGAAACGGAACGTTCATTTTGATGCGGTGGATTCAAGCGGACATTTATGTCAGTCGTAAAGGATCCGTTCGAATCACGGAAAAATCGAGCGATTAAATGGAACCGTACATATTCAAATTGGAAAATTCAATTTTGTAATATTTCTTTTCAAAGATTTAGTTCATTAGAAAACCTATAATTTCGTACGGTTGCGAAGCCTGGATTTATGTGGTATTTTCCATAAAATTTACAGGAATGATTCGAGAAAGCGTCCGCTTTGCATGACAATTTCAATACATCAGATGAATATTACAGGCGTAATCAAATAACAAGGTATCTTTCCCGGAATTCCGAGCGACTTTCCACTTTCCACTTTCGATATAGCTCGTCGGATAAGTTTGTTTCGAGTCTGCCAATTGTATAACATTTTGATTTCAAATGCATCGGCGGTTTCAAAAGTAACGTTATATTCACCGCACGTAGCAAAAGTATTCCATTAATGCAAAGCTACTGTTAAATCAATGTTTGCACATGTTCCATAATAAAATTCTCATCGAGACTACAGAATACTCTTTTACATTGATATGGGCAGTTTACTTCTGGTATACACAACATAATTTTAGAAAATTTGTTTGTTTAAGCCACAACTAGTATAAGAAAACGTTCACACTGACTCATTATACATAATTAAAAAAAAAAAAAAAAAAAAAAAAAAATATTATTTATAAATTTGAGTTTATATTTCTTTTTCTTTTTGATTTAAAAAATTGTATTTGGAATTATTTCATTGTTTTTTCCGGAATTTATTCAATCCCGTTTAAACCGTGAAATTTTATTCGTTAACAAAAAATATTCTGACGAATCAAAACTCCACGGAATTGATCGGATCGAGCGAGCGGTTTACATTTTCGAATTTTTGATTTGTATTCCTTCCAGATAGGTAAATGCATCGCAGTCTCTTCAGCATCGCAATATTTATGGCCGTTTTATCGAACACTTCAAATATGCGTCCGTGTATCTCGACTGCATTCGACATTTATACGAGAAATATACGATACTGAGCGAACTAAATTCGTCATGAACGTAAATAAATCGGTCGCGTCCGCACCGATATTTTCCATATTTACCTCGATCGCATTGATTTTGACGCTACGTGGGGCGGCGATCGAAAGCGCGCATTGTTCAGACACTTTGATTAGTTCAGGTTAGTTTATGTCGTGGATCGCGCATTTGAAGGCCAGTCACTGTAACTGATTAAATATCTGATCGAATTACGTTACTATGATTGGAGTATCGAATGGCTGAACTTTCGTAACGGCGTTATTGCAATGTGCACGGATTGAAGTAATTCTGCGAATAATACTGGTATCGCGTGGTTTGGGATTAATTTTTTTTTGTGGAGAAGAATTTTATTAAAATCAAATGGCAAAGATCCAAAACATCCTCAAATGCTTAGTGCTCTTAGATATTGAATTCCTGGTTAAATCAGTTAAATATTTCAGAAAACTTGTTCATTGTTGTTTATACAGTGTGGTTATAAAGTTTGGAACAAAATTCATAAAAGCGTTTTATGATGTTTTGAAGAAAATCGCTCGGACAGGTCAATTTTTGTTTTTAAAATGCCGTCTTCTGACGTTAATTTTTTTGGAATGACGTCATTTGTTTTTGCACAATGACGTCATCATAATTTTTTTTAAATGACACCCCCCACTTTTTTCTTCTGTTTTCAATAGACCTTCTTACTACTTAAACGGGGATGTAAAAAAATTGGTACCTCACATAACAATTTTTTTGAATAAATGACACATTTACTTCAGATCGTCAGTGGTTATAATTTAGTAAAAATAATAATCGTAAACATTCTAAGTTAAAGCAAATAACAGTAATTTATGTATCTAAGACGAAGAGTGAAGCTTTAAGGTGCATTGACGTCATTATCGATTTTTTTAAATGACACCTCTTATTTTTTTCTTTTGCTTTTGATAGACCTCCTTGATGTTTAAGTGGTGGTTACCGAATTAATTCTTTACATAAGAACTTTTCTGAAAAAAATTACATTTTTTCTTCAAAAAATTAAAATTTTTGCTTAAAAGAAAAAAATTAAATGTGTCATTTATTCAAAAAAATTGTTAAAAAAGGTACCAATTTTTTTACATCACCGTTTAAGTAGTAAGAAAGTCTATTAAAAACAGAAGAAAAAAGTTGTCATTTAAAAAAAATATATGATGACGTCATTGTGCAAAAACAAATGACGTCATTCCAAAAAAATTAACGTCAGACGGCATTTCAAAAACAAAAATTGACCTGTCCGAGCGATTTTCTTCAAAACATTATAGTACGATTTTATGAATTTTGTTCCAAACTTTATCACCACACTGTATAATTATCCATTCCAATTTAATTCCAATTTAATTGCATTAAAATCCAGTCCAACTACTTTGGTGGGGAAATTTGCAATTTTATTAGATTCAATTAAATTGGGTTGGATTGTGCCTCCCGTCTTATATTCCCGAATTTAAGGTCAATTTTTTAAATTGTATTCATGTTTCGTAAAAATCTCTTGCAATGCAAAAAAAATAACAGGCCGAGAAACAGTAGTGAGGTCAGCGTTTGGTTGTCAACGTTACGGGAGGTGTCGCCAGTTGCGTTGCAACAATGCATTAAAAACAAAAACAACAAAAAATCAATTGCGCTTGTTTGCGAAGAACATGCCCCCAACCCAGATTTGAGGTCGGTTCGGTTTACGTTAAATGGCACGAACGTTTAATTTTTGAAAAAATACACGACGTGTTTACAACTTGCGTAATGAGGAAATGTGCAATTATGTAGCAAGCGGTGCGTTTAAGCGACACGTAATTTAACAAAATGGCGATTTTCCACCGCCGTCGTTTTGTTTAATAAATTTTATTTGCATCGAAGAAGCGTTGGATGAAATTTGTTTGAACGATATTAGATGGATTAAAACATAAATTTGGTTGTTCACGCTCGCTTTGATCTATACATTTTATCCAACATTTGTTTAGATCAAAGTTGGATGAAATTAAATGCATCAATGAATTAAAACACGTTAAACTTTATTTGGACAAAGATAAATGGATCAAAGTTGGATGGCGCATAATTAGGTTGGACAATTTTTAATGGATTAAAACTTCATTCAGTAAATTCAGTTTAATTTTGAGCACAAAACTCTAAATAAGACTGGAATGATTAGAATTTGATTGGATGAAGTAGTAGTCGAGCCAAATGCATCAAAGTTAGGTTGGACGAAGTTGCATTGATACAATCTTTTTATTATTATTCAGATTTAATACTTTAATCCATTTAGTTTAAGTCAACCAATCAATCAAAAAGTGGGTCAAAAAGATTGAATCAATGCAACTTCGTCCAACTTAACTTTGATGCATTTGGCTCGACTAACACTTCATCGAATCAAATTCTAATCAATCCAGTCTTATTTAGAGTTTTGCAAATA
>JAFFZR010005928.1:0-13914 GCA_018397195.1 Lethrus apterus
AAGAAAAACTGATTCCAAAACGTACAAAGGATAATACTGAAAGAGTACAATAAAAATAAACGTAGTTATACGCTATAAATAAGGAAAAATACAAAAATAGAAAAATAAAGAAAACATTGAATTTTGGTGCTTTCACATATAATTGATCATAACTTCGACATTTCTACATAGATTTCATCCTAAATACCTTTTTCTCTTCGTAAAATTGCAAACGATACGTAAAAAACAAGAAACTGGTTATATTTCCACGATTTATACTTTTTCTCCGCGATAGATTGAATTATCGACTTTGATTTAGGCCCAAAAAAATTTTTTTTTGTCATATGATATACCATTGCACTGAAACTACTGAAACTACTGAAATGACCGAAAAAAACCAAGAAAAAGTTAAAAAATTCATATCTCGAAAACGTATCCATACAAAAAAAATTAATGCAATTTTCGAGTTTGGCGCGCCAAAGTACACAAGAAAAATATAGTGGCATCTAATGTACAGAATTTTTTTTTAAATTTGTAAACTAGTGTTATTTATTATTTATTTTCGTAAATCTATTCTCATAAGCAAGAATAAAATCTTGGCTACATGCTTCAATAAACACTTGTTCTTATTGAGCAGTTTTCTTATCACGATTTAAATTATGCATTACTTTCTACACAGTCGGCGCAGGAACGACTTCTCGAAATATTAGATCATTAAACTATACCATATCTTATATATTACTGTTTACTTTAAGGGAATATGTTAGGACGAAAGTTGCCAAACATCATTTACTAATTGGTCTAAGTATATGTTCATAATATACGTATGTTGCAATGAATGATTGTCTGTATTACAGGTTTTTTTCCAATGTCGGTTTCAAGTGACGCAGCAAATCGTTTCACGACCGGGCCCCGAATCTGGTCCTCTCTTCCGATCCGGAGGCGTTCGAAACGGTCGCCTCCGCCGACGTTCCCCGGATCGATAAGCGAGACGCAACCGCCGCGGCGGTTTCCATGGTGATCGGCAGCGTTACAAAGAACCCAAAATGCGCGTCGTCCGCGCGTTTCTGTTTGGTAATCGGATTACGGCAGATTCGCTAACACAGCTTCAGCAAATGTGTAATGTATCATTAATGAAATATTCATGCAGAAAAATTATATTTGTATTATTATTATCATTAACTACGTTTTCAAAGTCCAAAGATTCAATAATAACTGTAGAATTCCAAAGGATTGATTGACAGGGAACACTGAATCAACAAACCTTGAAATTCAAATTCCAGGATTATAACTATTTATATATGCCGATGGAGGCCTTATCAAGTTGCTTAAAAATTCTTTCATTTGGCCTTCAATATAAAAAGAAACAATTTTGAAACCATATTTTATACTAATTTCAAATATGTATAAATATACAGAGCGTTATAAAAGAAAATTACAGAAATTGAAACAGTTTTCTAGGAACTAGCGTATTACAAAGCGTCTTATTTTCCATTAGAAGGAAACATATATTATTTTCATGTCTTCCATAATGTAGAAGATAACGAATACCTAGCTTTATGCGAGTCTGTATAAAGTTCATAAAGTTCTCCTCCCTTTAATAAATGTCAATACGACCGTCAATTCGTCATGCAGTTGAAAACTACAATTTGTATATGAAAGAATCTTCCAACATTCAGTTCCACATCGATGCTTCTATTTGAATTATTCGTCAATTACGAATTGTAAGTTTCAAGTTAAGAACTGTCGGATGTGCGCGCATACGACAAGATCCCCGTACATGTCGATAAATCGCAGCCGCACGATTACAATAACCCCTCGACGATAAAATTAGGGTCGTCGGAAAATAATCAATTTACACGTTCACCCCCGGCTAGGGACGCCCTCGAGCCAGACACACTCGAGGGAGAGGGGGGCTTTAAACGCACTTAGACAAATCGATAGTACCAATAAAAACGCTCACCTCTTCGGCAACCTCCTTGACTTCACCGTTTTTTTCATCCTCCTCCTTGCTCGGCTTGAATTTGTCCTTCTTGGAGAACGAGATGCTCCTCAAGGACCACTTTTTCTTCTTCACTTTGTCCTTTTTGGCCTTCTTGTCGGGCGTCTCGTCGGACTTTTCGTCCGGCGACTTGGAGTCGGACGTCGCCGCCGCTGTAGATGGAGCAGTCTCGTGGTCGCCTGTTGGACCTTCGGCGTCGGGAGTCTTCGCCTCCTCACCGTCGGAAACGCCGTTTTCTTTCGGCGCTTCCGCGGATGTCGCTTCGGCGGTTTGTACCTTTTCCGTTGCCTCTTCCGCTTCCTTTTCCTGCTGGGATGCAAAATGACAATTAGATTTAAAAATTTAATATCAAAATACGAAAACGAAAATAATAATTCAACGGTAAAATTTCGTTTGTACAATAGAAGACATTTCATTAAAAGTTTAAAAATAAATAAGTGTATTTGAAAAATTGAACCAGAGCTTCACGAAGTATAAATTGTTGGCGATAGCCATAAGTAACAATAATATGCATCTTATGTCATATAATGGTAAAAGAAATGTTTTTAATTACGACTAACAGAGTGCGGATTTAGAAGATACTTTTTTTTATTTCCGTTGAATTTTCAGGTTAAGAGGACGAAATTACCATATTTGAACTTTTCGATGAGTATTGGAAAAGTTTGTCACTAATCCAGATTTCAAGCATACGAAAGTTTTAAATCATCGGTTAGTTGTGGTTGTTTTTGTTAAAAATATATGGTATACAGTAAGCACTTTCTTAATAGGACTATAAGTATTTTAATTTAATTGATTTCCATGTATATTGTAAATATTTAAGTGAATTTTTTAAGTAGCCATCGCATCAACAAACATCTTTTGTTATGGCGTTATGGGCGTGAATAAATTATCATAAATAAATGTTTGCAATTGCTTTAAATTTTCTGCCCATACCGAAAAAATCATTCATCTGGCAACGAACAGAAAACAACTGACTGTAAAATTAATTGATGTGCATTTACATAGTAAATCCAGTCATTACATAAAAGTATAAAACATTAACATAATAATAAAATTAACAACAGGCGCTAAGATATGATCATATAAATTTTAATTTACAAACTAAAAACATGATTATATTTGCATTGAATTATTCAAATATTTGTTGTTGGAATAAAATACGGGTTATTCGGCTATCTAGAAATTCCTGTAACAGTGGGCGAAACCGATACGCGTCAATAGCAATTATTCTTTTTGTAAAAATTTGTTTCCCAAATACATAAATAAAAATAAATGTCCTGTCGTATATTTCTACGAATTTAAAGCGGTGAAAGTTTATAAATAAAAAGTTAACACAACAATTACCCAACATTTAATCATACTAACAACAACTTGGTACCTATTTTTATTTTGTAGATACTTTGCTACAATACGACTTGAAGGAAAATGTTTTATTAAATTCTTTGAGGAAAACTTGCGCATGTTTCTAATCCACGTATTACATTTGTTTCGTATTCAATCGTTTGGACACCAATGAGTCACAACTGTTTACTTGTAAGTACCGTATTATTTCAATTGTTATTCTTTTATATAAACAATGCGCCTCATTGTTTTACCTTTATCGTTTTGTTGTTCTGATGATGTTACAAATTTTCAAACATTACAAGTCGCAAACGAGTGCACAAATCAAAATCAACGTACCGACGTAAAACAAGTACTTTCACTTTGCAACAAGAAAAATACCACGTTTAAATATTATTAGTATTATACCCGAAAAAACGTTCTTTAACAAATTAATACTTTTCTGTTAATTCGAATAATTCAGTCAACTTGACAAAACGATCGATAACGAAATC
Organism: Lethrus apterus; assembly: GCA_018397195.1. NCBI lineage: Eukaryota > Metazoa > Arthropoda > Insecta > Coleoptera > Geotrupidae > Lethrus > Lethrus apterus. The sequence goes on from JAFFZR010005928.1 coordinate 3,817, forward strand.
CATTAGTTCTTTTAGCCGGGTGATCCCACAACATTATTCAAAAGATGCATTTACAATGGTGACGTTAACATACACGGATCGCACATACAATACGTTAAAAAGAAAAACCGCCGACACAATGGTCTCGTTAGGGTCAATGCCGGTTTTAATTTGACTTAATAAGCGGTCTTTCTTCATCGCTTTAATAAAATAAAACTTGTTAAACGTTTATTTGAGAAATTTCTTGTTAAATTGATGCGCACCGACGACGATTATAAAATAATCAACGGACGTTATTCAAAATCACAAGATCTAAAAACATCATTTGAATATTTGGGTTGTGAAAGCGGAAGCTCCGTTTAACAACGATTATATCCCCGAATTTTTGATTAGTGTCCCCGGCACGAATAATTATCTCTTTGTCAATGTCGACGATGTGTCGTGGGAGATTTAAAATGTCCTAAATCTATGGAGATTGCAATCATTTTTATGAATTTAAAACGAACTAAATATTTAACACGTCTATACTTTTGGAACAATTTTCCAATGCTTTTGCAAATTTTTGAAATATTTCTTTGCCTATTGAAAATTACGCTCAGAAATTATCTTATAAAATGCAGTGTATAAAAACCGTTGCTGTAATTAAAACGACTACATATGGCGTATCTTTCCCCCAACTGACCGATATTCGACAACAGGGAGCTTACAGGGGTAAAGAATGATTCGAAGAATACCCTCCTACGACCTTGAATGGGGACCAGTAACCTATCCTAACGTGGCTACAATGGACCCCTAGCGTATATTTACACAGGACACGTGCGCTAAATCCATATATGCGATCAATACAGGAAAATATGTACAAAAAATATATGGGGGAGGTCATACAGTCGATTTTCAAGGGACTAGAAGAATTTGTGAAGAAGAAAAGTTGGTTGGCACGTTTGATTAAATTGGCATAAATGTGGAGAAACACCTTCAATAAATATTAAATTCAAAGGGGGAGTGTGTAGGTAAGTTTTCACAAATCGATTCATACAAACAGCTCAAATGTATTTCAATGCAGTATCCTCGCAAAGAGTCATTCAATTTTTATATTTTATACCGATTTAAAAGCTGCAAACTGAGATCGTATATACAGATAAACTTACTTTGATAAAGCGATGAAAAGGTGAATATCACCTTCCCAAATTTGACCAAAATCATAAGTTATCAGATATTCAGTTTGGTAATATTGTTCTTACACCACCTTCACTACATTTATGTTAATATCCATACAAATCATTAATGAAAAATATAGCTTTATTTAAACAAATGGGGCCCTTGGAAACACAGCTCGTTGTTTTTGCGTACATATCAATACAGCTTGTTTTCTTTCTTGTAATTTATAATTTACGAAGGTCAGTGCTCGTATACAAGCAAACAAATGGTTTTTTTAAATAGGAGTTTATCTTGACGCATTCTTGAGACGAAAGTCTTGGTGGCTATCGCCGTGGTTTTCCGTTATTTGGAATGCTATTTATTACATAAATTCCATAAGTTTATCGTTTAATTTGTTAAGTGTTTTTAATCAGAGTACGTTCGTTCATTTTATTTAACTGAAAAATTAGTTTTCAAGTCCCTGCAGTGGCAAATTGGCGATTTTGTGTAAAAAAAAACTGAAATTCAACGCTATCTATCCATTCTTCATAGTCAAGCTACATGAATTTTTATTTAACGTATTATAGTTCATTTTTTCCTGCGAGGCCGAACCCGACTTACAAAGAAAGAATTTTGTTGACTTGCAGGGATATAGAGAGGCAACAAGGAGCAAAGAGAACTTCTTCAACACACAAGAAATAACAAAAATCAACGACAATAACTACATAATTTAACAATCCAAGAAAAAAACTATTGATGAAGTTGACATTTGACACAGTTTGTTTAGCAGGACTTTCAAATTCGTGAATGAAAATCATACCAATTAGTAACCAACCATTTAAATTTAAATCTGGCGCCATGAGTTTCTGCCTCGCAGGAAAAAATAAACTAACTATAGAAATATATTTATGGAAACAATGATTTCTGACAAATGATATCCGACAAACAAGAAACAAAGTTCTTGACAAACATTCACGAAATGGGACACAATAAAACCCGAACGTAAACGTAACCAATCGCAGAGCAAATATTTGCAAAAAGAAAAAAAGTCAAGGTCGCACGTCGTTTATATTTAGAAGCGGCCATGTGCCGCCGGCATGTTTTATTTGTAAACAACAATTTTCATTTCGGATTTGAACGATCGCGACAAGCAAACGATTTCGTGTCACAAATGCAGACAGACGGAGGGACGCACTTGTTCTCGGACCGATGTCTCGGTTCGTGGCGAAATCAAATAACGAAAAAAACCACATCCGGCGATAAAATTTTCGGTCGTAAAGTCGAAGTGGAGGAGGCTTCAAAACTGGAAACTGAAGTAGATGCGTGTTGTGTAAAAAATACGGCCGTTTTTAGTGCAAGGTCGTCCGGCTGATTTCTCCATCCAGTTGGTTATTCAGACAGGTCGGCTCGACTCGTAAATTGCACAATTTAAAGTTGTATTTAAATAATAATGTTAAATGATACACCACGACCTGATTTAAAGGAACAATTCAAGATGTGGGTACCACCGGTTACATGTACTAAATCTTCAATCAATTTTTCAATTTAGCGAAGCCACGAATTTTCACCCAAAATTGGTACGTTGAAGGAATGCAAAAATTTCGATTTTTATACGAAGGGTTATGGCGGGGGTGTAGAGCAAAAGACACATTAAAGCTTACGATGAATATCCCATGGGCACATATTAGCCATGCAAAACTGAAAATTCTAACATTTCTAATGCATGAGGAATTTCAAATTTAAACCGATCATCAACGAACGTCGCACTAGAAAAAAAAAAAAAACAATCCAATTAAACCCGATACCGAGCGCGTCCGTTTAATTTACAGGTCGTTTAACTCCAACAGTGCGGAGAGAGCAAGAGGAGCACAAAGGACGAACAGGGTGCGTCCCCCGTCATAAAAGTTGCACCGGAATTCTGTCTGCCGCATTAAAAACATCATATTTGTCCGTTTAATTACGATGGGCGCTTCTGCTTATTAGGCGGCGGCGCGCGACCGTCGCTATTTTTAAAATTATGCGTACGACCGGATCTCGAGTGCGTAAAGCCTATTATCACACAATGTGTCGCTTTTGTTTCCACCATTTTTTTTTTTTTTTTAAGAAAAAAATCATATGGGCGGGCCATCAAGATATAAAGTCCATCGTTTTAATCGTCGCCGTTTTTCGACGCCGTATACCACTTTTAATTAGTAGTTTAATGAAATAGACTCGGTTTGCTTCGCGCGGTGAACTGAGCTAGAGAATGATTTGAGCGTGGCGAACGTGGCACGCTAATGGGAAATTAAAGCGTAGAGAAAAAACTCGTTTCGATAAATAAATTTCCGTGTTTGCTTTTAAAACGCGATACAAAGAAATAACAAAAATACGTACAAAATCGAATCATTAATGAATATCAAGATTAGGTTCGAACCTCTACGTTATAAGCAATCGGAAAGTGAAGAAAAAGTGCAAGCAAAAAGTCCAAATTAACGTTTCATTTCACGAATCTAACCACAAAATCAAAATTAATACTTACACTGCCTTCAACTTCTGTGTGGACGGTACCGTTAGTCGTGACTTTGGGATCCATTTCGCCGATTTCTTTCATCTTTCCTTCGCCTTCTATAATCGGACTGTCCCCATCGCCTTTTTTCGGGGTTGTCGTTATGTCCACGGACCGTTTCGACTGTCGACCACCCATCTCTTCGACCTCTTAATATCTGTAATGTAAAAAAAAATACGCACTTAGTAGAAAGTGTTGTGGCGAACCGCGAATTATCGTTTGAGATAAAGCACGCAAATACATCGGCGGCGAGATAAGTCGAACGAAAATGTAAACTTTTTTCCGCAAAGCGACGATGACGATGGCTGATAAAAAGATCGTAAAATGTGCGAACTGATTGTTGTTCATTTCGTGACAGAAACGTTAAGGCGAATTGTGTGCGCTGAGGTACTTAATTAGATTACGCGACGGTGTATGTAAGTAATAAACGCGAAATGCACGTTACCTCAACAGAAAAAATGATTCACTTGATAAGCGTTTGATGTGGTGGATGTTCATGTGACAATTTTTTGACACGTGTCATAAGTATTTATGACATTTAAAGGTAACAATCTTGACAGATGAAGTTGCACACTGAAATATGAATTTAAATCATAATCTATAGGTACAGATAACCAACAACTGCAAAAAGCAAAATTTGAAATATTGCCTGGACATTTAAGGCAGTGTGTGAAGTATAATGAAATAATGTATCTCTAAACCTCTATACAGTGCGGTCGTTTAATCTGGAAACCTGGAAATAAAAAGTTGTCCGTTTATTTATAGAAAAAATCGTCGGACAGGTCAATTTTTATTTTTTATTGCACGCATGTCGACATATCGTTCAAATTTTTTCCGCCATATTTGAAAAAGTTATGACGTCATAGTCATTTTTTTTTAAATGACGGCCCCCAATTTTTTGGTAGATTTGGATACTTTGTGAAATTCTAAAACCAAAATTGTCCAAAAAGTATGATCTTGAACTGGAAAACTTCTGAAATAAACAGCTTTGAAGTTTAAAATAAGAGTTTTTTTTTTTAATCAAGTAATCTAATGAAATTTCGATCGTTTTTTTGCAACAAAAGCATAATTCTTAAAGCAAAAGATTTCTAAAAAATTTTAAATTAGATTATTTACGAAAATGTGAAAACATAAAATAGGTACAAAGATACAAAGATGAACATAAATAATCACTTAATTTACTTACGATAGTTGGCATTGGACTTTTGACACTTTCAAATTATTAATTTGTGCAGAGTTATTATTTTAACAAAAAAAAAGTGAAACAATGGTTCACTATTTAACTGAAAAACAAAGAAATTTTAATTTTGAGAGGATGTGNTTTTTTTTTTTAATCAAGTAATCTAATGAAATTTCGATCGTTTTTTTGCAACAAAAGCATAATTCTTAAAGCAAAAGATTTCTAAAAAATTTTAAATTAGATTATTTACGAAAATGTGAGATAAAATAGATACAAAGATGAACATTTGTTGAAAAAGCATTGATACCTATAAATAATCACTTCATTTATTTACGATAGTTGGCATTGGACTTTTGACACTTCCAAATTATTAATTTGTGCAGAGTTATTATTTTAACAAAAAAGTGAAACAATGGTTCACTACTTAACTGAAAAACAAAGAATAGAAATTTTAATTTTGAGAGGATGTGGTAACATGAAGCGTACACTTGATCAAGTCTGTACAAGTTTCAATAATAAGTACCCTGGAGAAAGAATACGAAAATCCACTATGTATTTGTAAAATCGAACGGAAATTTTAAGAATTTGTAAATGCCCCAGAGGACGTCCTGGTATTTCGGAAGATAGGCAATTAGACCTTTTATTGGGTGCAAAATACTTAGAAATGTTAAGAGACCATTTAGTTCCTGTCTTGGCTGCGTTATATCCTGATGCTAACGACCCAGATCTACCACACGATTTGCTGTGGTATCAGCAAGATGGAGCACCTGCCCATTATGACAATGTTGTAAGAAATTATCTAGATCAAGTATTTCCAAATAGATGGATCGACAGAAGAGGTTTCATTGAATGGCCTGCCCGGTCACCTGATCTAACTCCTCTGGACTTCTTTTTATGGGGTTACTTAAAAAGTAAAGTCTATTTCAATAAGCCCGCGTCATTAGAAGAACTAAAAAATAGAATACGCGCTGAAATAAGAGCCATTACGCCACAAACTCTGAAAAATGTTTTACAAGATATGCGTAATAGGCTCGCCTTTTGCCAAGAGTTGAAGGGCATCAGTTCGAACACCTTATTTAAATGTAATTCAATGTTTTGCTTATTCTAATTTCAATAAATTTGTCAAAAAGAGTGAATGCCAGTAATTTTTTTTTTAAACTTCAAAGGCGTTTATTTCGATAATTTTTCAGTTCAAGATCATACTTTTTGGACATTTTTGGTTTTAGAATGTGACGAAGTATTCAAATTTACCAAAAAAATTGAAGGTCGCTATTTAAAAAAAATGGCGATGACGTCATACCTTTTTCAAATATGGCGGACAAAATTTGAACGATATGTCAAAATGTGTGCAATAAAAAATAAAAATTGACCTGTACGAGGATTTTTTCCATAAATAAACGGACAACTTTTTATTCCCAGGTTTCCAGACTAAACGATCGCACTGTATATAAATTTTATGATACTGATAAAAAAATTGCATTAATAACTTGTCTCTATGTCAAAAGTTAATCATTTTTACTCAGACCAAATTTTCTTACGCAACTCAGTATGTAACACTAGATTTATTTTAATAAATTTTCCCTCGAGAATTTCAGTTATGTTTCGTGGTGTTTAATCTACATACATTTTTAAGGGTTTGTATTTCATATTTAAGGGTACGCGAAGGGGAACTACATGAGATCTCAGGTAATGTAAGTAATGAGAAAATTCTATGCGAGGAACAAACGGCTTCGAGTTGCAAATTTAATTGGAAAAGTGTGACTTGACTAGAAGTCATGCCAACGACAAATTAAGAAAATAAGGAAAAGTTCTTTGTAGTTCCATTACGTAACATTTTTTTAATCCAATTATATTATAAAATATAAATTTATAAAGATTTATTAAAATTAGTTAATTATTGCTTAGGGAACGTGGCTTATAGGTTTAGTCAAAAGCGTAGAAAGGGATTTTACAAAAAGTTTGTAATATACGTACGGATTACGGGATTACAAATATTAAAATAAAATTAAAAACGTATTAAAATGAGATTTTATTATGTTGAAGCACGTGGCTAAAATTTTTTATATGTTTGTATTAATTATACGTCCATTCTATTTATCGACAATATAATGAGACTTCCTGTTAAATCACAATTTATCCGCAATATTTCGATCAAACACAAAGAAATAATCTAATTTCCGACATCATAAAAAAACGACAAATAATAATTCGAACAATGTCTGCCGCTTTATCGAACACTATAAATACTGGAAAATGTTTTGAAAAACTACCATAATTTTTAACTCAACTCTTGTGAAGATGGCAAATGTGAAAGTCAGTTACGTTTTTGTCATTTTGGTTTTATCTCTTGCACAGATAGTGATGTCTATAAACAAAATGGTAAGCATATTTCATACTTTTGACATTTTACTCAGATTAGTCATTTTTTTATGTAAATAAATTTTTTTTCCAAAGTTTGCAATTGTGAATTTTAAACTGATAATCTTTCCCCAATCTACAATAAAATTTTCTGCATTTATTGTAATGTAATGCACTATAATTTTTCAAAAAAAAAATACATTAATTTGAATTACAGACGTCTGGGAATTTCAAAATTCCGGTGGATCAAGTGCAAGATAAAATACAAGAAACTGCCATCGGCATGGCCAATGCAGCTAGAGACGTCATGGCAAATGTCAGCGATTTAATACCCACAGTTTAAACATTATTACAGCGATCAAATTTTAAACTGACGTTGTGTTTACAGTATGTATTAATCAAATAAAATATTTTTATTGTTTCAAACAAGGTTTATTAAATATTTCAATTTTAATTAATATAAACAATTATTGACATTATAACAGTTATTTTTGTATTTCCTTCAACGGAAAAAATATTTAACTGTTTTAAAAATATTTTAAAAAACTTAATTAAAATTTATTGATTTTTTTAAAATTTATGTAAGAAACTGCTCTCACATGTAGAGAAAAATCTCGATTATCCACACAACGTTTATGGGCTTTTCCTATGACTTTAATATATTGAGAATGTTTGTTTTCTTTCTTGTTTAATAATAACAAAATATTATACGGTAACACTGGATAATGTAAAACGATAATACTAAAAGCTTTCCTGAATATTTGTTTATCAAAATTTTCCGATCAAAGCTGTCTTTTGTGAAACCTGTCTCTTTGTACATACTAGCTATTAAATTTAGATTTGTTAACGAAGTCAACGAAAAGTGATACATAAGCAAGAATATTATGTACTCTTATCTTCGTAAACAAACATGCCGATCATTAACGAGTGTATGGTGGTTATTAATATGCAAATTTATTACAATTATGCAAAACAAATAAACCGACACCACATAGTATATCGCACCACAATTGTGTACATATTGACACAAATATGCGATAAATTATTGCAATCAAAGCACGAACATTCGTACATATATTTTTGCGTAAAACGATTCAATGAATGTTCTGCTTTGACTTTAAAAGCTCAAAGCACTTTTGTAAGATTAACGGTAAATACAAGAAAATCACCGTTGTTAAAATTAAAAAATATTTAATTTAAAGCCAAACGCATCGGAGCTTGCACGTGAATCTCATCTATGCAAATTTCGATTTTCTAACGGCCACACACCGGTAACTAATTCGATTGTGTTTAAATTGGAAAACGCGTATGCACAACTATGCATTAAGTTGTATAATCAATCATTTAGATTATAGCAAGTAGTGTGTACATAATGTATCTATTAGAGCCGTTTAAACTTTAATTATATTACACTGTAATTACGGTTAATTAAACGGATTAAATCGAACACTCGCGAGTGATTTAAATTAATATTACCTGAAAATATTTAATATTTTAACAAAAAACTCGCCGAGTCAAAGTTAATAATTCATCAATTGTTCGTATTCAAAGATTGAAGATTTTGGTCTTGCAATCGATACTTTTCATCGCTTTGCAGTTTCTTTCACCCAATGGGAATTTTATCACGTGGCATGAATTCAAAATTTTTTTACCACTAAATTTTCGCCCCAAAAAATTAAAGAAATAATTTTAGAATAAAGTGTAAAAATGTGATAAATTTGTGATTATTATATGAAGCTTTCAACAGGATAAAAGAGCCAAAGCTTTGTTAATCTTTAACTTTCTTGTTTTGTTTAACTCCTACAAATGTCGACATTGAATTGATAAGAAATCCTTCCTATATCTTTTTCTACGCATTTTTTTTTCTTGTAGTTCGATTCTCTCTAAGTTATCTTCTTCTTGGTTATTTATCTTCAGTTCTAATTGTCTTAGCCACTGAAATCTTCTTGCAGTTATTTTGAACTCTTTTTAAATAAATAACTCCTAATTATTCCATCTTATTCCTTCATCAGTTCTCCTTCCTCCTACAGTTTTTCTTATTATTTTCCTTTCTCTTCTCAGTACATTTTTATGTTTAGGACCCACGTATTTATTATAGTCTGAATTTTTTATTTCTCGGTAAATGTTTAAATCAATTCTAACAACTGACGACAAAATTTTAAAATCAATAAATTATTTTTAAAATATAACTAAGTGTAAAAAAACGAACAGTTTATTCATAAAATATAAATAAATCAAACTAAAAATAAATTATCATGCACATTCGCAAAATAGTTGAAGATCAACACAATTAAGTAGCGCCATCTTACATTAAACAGAACGAATAAATGTAAACACTACCATCCTTCTGTGGAAACTGTAATTTATATATTGATCAGATTTTCGATATTTAGTGCCCTATTCTTGAACTGTAATTTATTACACAGATGCTTTGTAGTGTTTTAAGAAAACTATAATAAATTGTTAGTGAGAACGAGGGCTAAACTTGAAATAGAACATACATTTATACAGGATGTTCAAAGTTATCTGCGCACTATTGCTATCTTCGTTATTTTTGGAGCTACAGAGTCGGTTAAATTAGCAAAGATACAGTGATTTTTCCGCTGATTACAGTGCTTCACACAAAAAAACAATTGCGCATCACATTTCCGAGCCAACTCAGATAATTAGATTTTTTTAAATGGAACACCCTGTATATTTATGTAGCAGTCGGTAGAAAATGAAATTTTGCACAAAATCTTCTTATACTACTATAACCCAGAAATGAAAAACAAAAGAGCTACGACGACATTAATACAGGTCACAGCACATTTGTTAGTAGAGAAGCTACAGTGTTGGTCATCAAAAATCAACTACACATCAAAAACGTGTAGTTTTTTCTACTGATTACAATTGTTTT
>JAFFZR010005930.1:0-13085 GCA_018397195.1 Lethrus apterus
AAGAAGAAGATTTATTAAGTATGCATTTCTAATGCATTTACTATTATCACTAAAGATTCCTCTAGCGTTGCATAAAATTTCATGATCTTGCTGTATTTCGTTATTGAACTATATGCGTTTTGCCGAAGACCGTCAGCTGTCAAAATTTCTGAATAAATGCAAATATCTTAAAAACGAATAGACATAGACAAATATTATTTTATACAAACTTATATTAGAATTAACCAGGGAATTGAAAAAAAAAAGTTATTGAATATCTAAAAAAAAACTTTCGTTTTTATCGACCCATAAGCAGCAGGTTGTTTTTCCTTAAGAAAAGAATGAGACACATATAAAAACTTTATGCCGGTACATCTGCTCTGAGCAATGACTACGATGATTTGTAACTATTAAATAGTTACAAAAATAGATACATGGGTGCACTGGTGGGGGGAGTGCTGCGGATGGGATCCTGGGGAAGATAAGGTGCGAAGAAGAAATTGGAGGTGGTGTATGGACGAGTTCGACTCGGGACTGGAGATACTGACGAGGGCTAAGAGGAAGTTGGGGTAGTTTAGGTGCGTGGTGAGAGTGAGGGATGATATTATGCTAGGAAGCAAACTGTATGTCAATAGATAATAGATATGTATGTAGTTATGGCAAATAAAGGTTGTTTTTTTTTTAGTTACAAAAATATTAGTTTTTCATTCTACAGCAATATTTCAAACAACAATCGTACCTCTGATGCGTTTTTCCATTACTTAACTTAGTCCCGTGTACATTTATTTTTTAACAGAATTCAGACTGCTAATCAACATTAATTAGTTGGTGGTAAATTCACCAAGGGGCTCCCAGAATTGTGGGGCTCCTGGGCAACTGCCTAGTATGTTCATGCGTTAAGACGGTACTGCAGTTGATCAAATTTTTTTGTTGGGAATAGACATAACCTTCAAATCAAATCAAACCACGAAAAACCGTGAAAAAAGTAAGGTCGAGTCTGTCATTAGTTATTCACAAACCTACGTGAAAAATCTACAGGTAAGAATTGATGGCATACATGAATTTTATATCCTTTTTTTCAGGAGTTTTTGGCATGTAAGATAAATAAACTTGTTCGCCAACATAATTTCTCGAACTATTGGATTATTACTTCTTTCGAGCGTTTTTTTTTGACCTCGGCTTATTTGCTTGCAAAGTACAACTCACTCAAGAGTTGAAAGAAAATGACTATTGGTTTCGTTATCACTTCTCTGCGTGGGCTTTAAATCCAAATTTAAATGTCCAAATAACGGGAGGATCCGATTTCAACGAATAAAAAGCCAACCAAATGGTTTGACTGGTACTACAAACAGTACAAACCAGTGTAAACAAGATTCATGCTGTCAATTTTTTATGACAGACGATAGTAAACTTTTCTTTCTTAAATGGCACACAGTACATTTTTTATTATATTTTATTGTTCTTTCTTTTCTGAATTCAATGATGTATAACAAATAACATTAAAACAGTATTATTTGACAATAATAACGATAATAATAAAATAAAGGTCGCAGCAGTAACGACTGAAATACTCGAAAATTTGTATGGTTTAAATGGAAATTTAATTAGATAACAGTGTCTCTAATATAACAACTAAAAACAGCTGTGCCTTAATCATTATGATGGCTATTTTCAACAATATCTTTAACTTCATATTGTCCGTTTTTAGTGTTTAATTTTTTTTTTTATTTAAGTTATTCATTCAATTATTCATCTTTAGTTTAAGAAAAGCTACTTAATTTAAGCATTTCTTCTAAGAATTTTTTGAACATACCAAGTTTTAGACAGTAAAACAGAGAAAGGGAACTTCCTTACTGAATCTCTCTTTGGGACTGTAACAATATTCTTTTGTTATTTTATTTCCTGTCTTTTTTTTTTTTTTACTTGTTACATTAAAGACATTATCATCTAATTAAACTTTCTTTTTAAACCATTCTAATTTGCGAGTATTTCAGTTACTGCTGGTACCCATATGTTATTATTTTCGTCATTATTATAAAAAAATAATACTATTTTAATGTGATTTGTTATACATCCTTGAATTCAAAAAATAAAACCCAATAAAATCACATTAAAAAATTTAAGAAAAAAAAGTTGACAGCACATTTTATGTGTTACACTGGTTTGTAGAACCAGTCAAGACATTTGGTTTGGTTGTTTATTTTTGAAATCATATCATAAATAAGGGAGGTGGCCTCCTCCGTTTTTTTTTTTTGACACGTCCTGTATATGAGCATTCAATCGTATAAAATGTTTGCATACAATATCCATATGTATTGTATGATGCATTCTAAGTGGATAATTAACCTAAGCTTAGCATAAGTAACATCTTGTAATTTTATTATTTCGCAGAAAACATGTTTCAGTATACAGTATCCTAATGGAGTTAATATACACCGACAGTTGACCCATTAAAAAGAGTTTTCCTTCTTTGCCCTAGATTATTCCTATGAAATTTATTAGTAAACAGCAGTCTTGATTAATTCTAATCAGTAATAGTGGATCATAGCTCAAACATAAATCGACAAAAAAATTTTTACTTTTGACTAAAATACCAACATATAGTCAGCTTATCCCATTTGAACGTTGTTTTGCAGCATTTCATGTTGCTCCCGCCAAAAGAAAAGGAATACGTAAATTTAAATTGAAGATAGGATCGCCAATTTTGCAGATTTGTGTTTAAAATGTTTAGAAGGAATATTCTAAGAAAATAATTTATTTCGAGTTTATTACTGTAATAGCAAGTGCGTTACTTAAATTAATAACTAAACTTATGTTTGTCTTAGGTAACAAGTATGATTAGAGATTACAGATTAGAGATTACATTTGCCTCATTATGCTTTTGCTGAAATATTATCGAAATATATTTTTTAAATCTCCATGAATTTTAAACGAAACAAAAAATATGTAGTAGAAGCGTTACAGTAATTTAGGCTTTACCAATTTACATCAAAAATATCTTAAAATTTTCTTCCAAATCGGGATCGAATTATTTGGTCAGAAAAGACTGCAATAAATTGGTTATTTGCAGAAAACTTCGTAAGAAGCAACCAACATTTATATTAGATTTATGCTTGTTTTGTTTTTTTACGTTATACCTAGTTATTGTTTGATAAAGCTTGAAATATTTGATAAAATAATAAAATGTGAGTGGCGAAAATGGGAAATACTTAAACTTTTCGGTTCGACGGAAATGACGTAATAATTCCATGTGCTTAAAACTTTTCGTCGCAAATTTGGCTTGTAAACCACGGATTTTAGTACAAACTCATTAATCAAAGTTTAATGAGAAGTGGTCGCTCACCGTACTCGGATTATAAGTCAATAGGTGTACGTCCGTTCGTCATCAAAGTGCATTTCAAGGGAGTTCTTAGAAAAGATGTTTATTGAAAAATGTGACATTATTTGTTTGCCATTTGTAACAAACATTTTACAATTTTTTATTACGTAGCTATAGCTTATTATTTTACTAAATAATAAGGCTGCTTTATGTAAAACTGTTGGCCTTAAAGGGTTGGGAATATTTCCTTTCGGCTGGTTGACTAATCGACATTTCATATACTGCAATATATGTATAAGAATCGTACATATATGTTATTTATATAGTGAATTTATAGAGTTTTCTAGAATTTGGCAAATGGTAAAAAAATATTTAAATTAATTACTTTTTGTAATCCATTTCATTTCTTCTAAGAACATATGGAAAAGAATAAATTAAAATTTGAAATTCCAAAGACTAGAAAATTCCCGAAGAATTTACGGAATATTCCAAATATTAAAAAAAAAGCGATGCAATGAAAATAGCGCAGCATTTGAACACATCGCAGAGAACAGTTCATTTTATTTTCAAAAACAAAATTAAAAGTACTACAAAATGTGCTACCTATAGAAATTAGTGATAGGACAGACGATTTCGATTTTAAAATTTTTATTTACTTAAAGTTGTAACAGAATTTTTTCTGTTCCATTTGAGAGATGGTTATCTCTTCTTCAATTAACGCTTCCGCCCTGCAGTGCTGGGCTTAGAATAAGCATTGCTGTGAACCTGCAAGGAAGTAAGACCCTTCTCGCTAAAGGTATCTTTAATTTTCATTCTTCTTTTCTCCTCTCTAACACGCTTTTGCTTACTTTTCTCTTATAACTGGTCTGATCTTAGTTTCTTCTTCTCTTTTTGTTTGCTAGCCGTGTACAGATCTTCGAAGGGGGGATCTGCTACCGCTGCAGGTCTTTTCCCCGTGGTGGTACCGGTGATGCTCTTTCGTTTCTCTTCTTTAATTTTTGTTTCGCGCCTCGGATTTGTTGGGGTCGTTTGGCTTCATCAAGTTCGAGACGATGAGTGGGGATTTACTCCCACTCATCTTTGTTGACTTGTCAAAGTTTAGGACTGTAGTCGAAGGTTCTAGCACGTTGCGTCTTCGGGTTTTATTAATTGTCACAATTTTACCCTTTTGCTGTAGTTACCCTACCGGTTCGCCGGGAAGACGTAACGATGAGCACTTCGGCAGACTTAGGCTGTGGGGAAACCTCCCACACCTTTGCCATTTTATGTCAGCCGGAATGGTTGACGGAGTGTTACGGGGTCAGGGTGGGAGCCTGGTGGCGTCCGGTGTCCCGCTGAGCAGCTGTGGGGGAGGATGTCTTCTTCGACAAGTGCTTATTTTTTTTTGGGAAGGGAATTGGGTTGTTACTAGGGTTAAGGTCGCGGTGGTGAGCAAGCTTTAATAGGACTATAGTGATCTGTCGGGTGATATCAGTTTGGATGTTTAGTCAGTCTGTATTTCATTAATTCTTATAATTCTGCAAGTTTTATTATAGCAATAGTTGTAATTGGTGCCTTTAGTCTTGATGTTTCTTCTTCTAAATAATTGTGCTTTATAGCGCGCGTGATCTATCCAATAAAACCTTTTTTTTTAAAGAAAAAAAAAACAATGCAGTGTCAGTACGCAAGACTTTGTGTTAATTAGTCTTGCGGATTGACACTGGATTTGCAAGAAAAGGAGATCGAATTGATCATTTTAGACGTTAGATATCCACCTTATCTATTCAAAATTATGGTTGTCATTTTTTTCTAATATTAGTATCTGTTTAAATTAGCAATTTATTAAACTTTTTGATTAATTGATGTTACAGTTTTCAGTATCAATGTTTGCTATCGTTTAGATCCAGAATTTTCTTTTGTATAATAGATGGCGCACGCTATGTGGCTGAGATGTTTGATAATTGTCATTTGTGTGTTTATAACTAGTTTGTTTCAATTGAGTAAAAGATGTCGCTAGAGGTACTGAATGAGAATAAAATTCATTAAGAACAAATACGTAATATGTTTGGGTTGTTTGTGCATTTCTGTAACTGCAAAAAATCACCTTGTGGAGTACATCCGATAGAATTGACCAATCACCGTTGATGATTTAGGTGCAAGTGTACGGAGTACATGATAAACATACTATAAGCGTTACTTGGGTGTGAGTTGCGGCCTAAGGTGGACGTGTCCATTTTCGAAATAATTAAGCTTTTGTGCTCATTAACAATAAACGAATTAATTTCGAGCGCCCATTCATCTCAATTAAGGGTCGATCTAATTATACACTAGGTAAGACAGCTCTGTTTTAATTTTTTGTTACGCATTCTTGACTAATACTCCATTACGACTCTAGGTCTTTCTTCGTTCGTTCGTTTGTTTGTTTGTTGGCTGGTTCCTTTGTTTGTCCGGACGCTTGGTTCGTCCGTTTGTTCGTTTGATTGTTTATGGATTGATTGAGGTTGCTGTACGAGTGGCGTTACCCATCGAGACTTTTCGTCTTGGTCCTGTCTTTTGGTTTTGTTGCCATCGCACTTCTGAAGGATCAAGTACCTGCAGTATTGTCCAAGGGCGTTTCGTAACATAGGCACCTGGAGGTAACCACCCCTACGAGGAAATTCAAGACGATCTACAGGGTGAAGTCTTGTATTGAAAGCCACCCCGAAGATATAAAAATCTAGTGTAGTGAGTGTGTCGCTTGCCTCCGTGAGCTGTCCGGACTTTGGCATCGTAAGCTGGAGTTTGGCGTCCACCGTATCGAGTCGAAGTTATTAGCCTTGCTGATCAAGGCCATATTCCTGGTTGGACTTCCAAGCTACGCTGGATTTAGGACAGGTTTTGTTTGCATTTAATTTTATATGACCTTTATGCATGAAATTTGAGATCTCAAACTAACATAAACGGTCCGTGGGAGAATTACAACGCTCTCCGAGCCGAGAACTAGGTTGTCGTCGTTTAAATATTGTTATTAAATTCAGATTAATTTGTTAATTTTTGTATTTGTAATTATTTCGCCACCGTGTATCTTGATTTTATTTACGACCAACTGTACGGGGATGTTACCTGGCTATAACATTGGCGCCCTGATTAAATATTCAAAAAATAGGATCACGACCCAGCAGATTGAGCTAGTTGCGGGTACTCGGTTCAAATCTATCAGCAATAAAATACATTTGAATTTGTTTGGTAACCATTAATTGATACTTTATTTTATGTATGTAATCTTTTGAATTATTTAATATACTCTTAAAATTAATGAACCGAGTTGTTTATAGCCAGCCATCCTTAAATAGGTAAACTTTTGGTTATAAAGTGAGTTAAGACCCGAACTATAGAAAGATATTTTATATTTTGGATAAAAGTATATGACCATATATAGGAAAAAACCAGCGAATTACTTTCCCCGGTAAATTGGGCGACAGATGTTTATTTACTATCCAGAAAATACCAAAGTTTATTGAAGATTTGCCGTTAGTAGACAATTATAGTCTCGTCCTCCTTACAACGCACGAATAAACGTAGATTATTTGAATATGGAAATTGTTGAAAATTGGACGCCAGGAGCGTGAGGAGTTTTATTTGCGTTCTTTGTATCATATTGAATGTATTTAACTGGTTCAAACTCAATATATATTTTAAGGCAACCGATTCTTTATTCCTGCAATAACAACAAAATCTATTTTCCGACGAATACCTTTGCATGGGTCTCCTTGACAATTACAACACAACATTTCGTAGAAAACGTGGTATTTTATTAACTTGTTGCTTGAAGATGTTACTTGTTCATCATTTGTAAAATTCTAGAAACCAAAGGATTTGTCAAAATGAAACTGTTACAGCGATAATATAAAGTTTTGAAAATATTAAACAATTATTTGGAGATGCTAAAGATAATATGGCACAAATACAGAGGAGTTGTATGTGTAAATGTGTAATTGTTTTTATAATACAGGGTCCTGCATATGAGCTCCGTTAGTCGATTTCTCATTTCCTGTTACACTTAGAGATTTCAACCAAAGGCAGTGTTTAACTAGAGACAAATGAGCATTTCAGGAAATTATTTGTGAATATACACGATTTTTAAAAGAATTTTCCACTCTTCTTACTATATCGGCTGTAATGAAACGCATTTCGAATACGTTCATGCATATTTTCTACAGTGGTTGGTAGTTCCCGATAAACAATGCCCTTTAAATGTCCCCACATGTCCATTTTAGTGAGATCGAGTGATCTTGCTGGCCATTCCTGCGGTCCGCTTCTCGCTATCCAGTTATTTGGAAATATTAAATTTAAATATTCCCTCACTGCATGCGTATAATTAGCGGGTGCACCATCATGTTGCAACCATATTCTCTCTCTGGCAAGTGGTAACTGTTGTAAAAAATTTGGTAGTACGTTT
Source organism: Lethrus apterus (assembly GCA_018397195.1). Taxonomy (NCBI): domain Eukaryota; kingdom Metazoa; phylum Arthropoda; class Insecta; order Coleoptera; family Geotrupidae; genus Lethrus; species Lethrus apterus. The sequence goes on from JAFFZR010005930.1 coordinate 7,716, forward strand.
CTCAGAAAATGCAGGTACGCTTCACATTTAAATGGCCGTCAAAGAAATAAGGACCACCCCACACATTTGATTATTTTTTTAAGTAATACATCATTCACGTTTTATTATTTTGTAGAAACTATAGCAGCGTGATATTTCTACCTTGTTTTCAGACAGACATGATGTGTAAAGTATATTATTTGAACATGTAGTAAACGGTTAAAGACAGCCATATGGGCGTTGTATGAACGAAGAATTGAATTCTACAAATATTCATGTAAAAATGTACAGCGTGATCCATTTGAAAAAAAAAATGTGAAATATGAAGATGAATTTCTCGTAATATCGTAATGAATTTTAAACACCGTGTATATTGCAATGACACAAAACTTTGTGTGAAGCATCCGCCAGCTAAAAGATATGCCAAATAAACACTTTTAAATTTTAACATTTGTAGCAGCAGCGGTTTCTTTAAAATTAGTATGTAAAATTAAGTTTTCTGAAGTCATATCAAATTAAAAAAAAGGTAGATGTCAAAAGAAACCCTCAAAACACTTCGAACTATGCAAACAGATATTAGGTGTTCCATTTAAAAAAATGGCACGCGACCACACAGATCTTTTTCGGGACAGTATATTCAAAAATAATTTCATGAAATGCTCATTTATATCTAGTGCAACAGGAAATGAGAAATCGAAGAACGGAGCTCACATGCAGGACCCTGTATGTAACAATTTAGTAAATATTTATTGCCGCATTTTGTATGAATAATTACAGAAACCAGTATCAACCAACCAATCAGTATCATCAACTATTATACAAATTATAATAACAAGAATTATTTCTACAAGATAATATTAGTGTCATATTCTTGGTTGAATATGATTGAAATCGCACTAATCTTTTACTCCTGAGCAATCAACCAATAAAAAGTCGAAAATGTAATAAAATATATTTATTACATTGTTAAAAAAATACATTTTATTATATTTTTGAGTTTTTATTGGTTGATTGCTCAGGAGTAAAAGATAAGTATAATTTCTACAAAATAACTCAAATGAAGTATAAATAATGTTTGATGGATTTATAATTATACACATAAATATTACCGCGTTGACGTACCTCAACAGTTTTTGTGAAACTGAAATAAATTTGGACTGTCATATGATTGGAGCTCATAAAGACTGGAACCGAGAAGGAAAAAAAATGACATGTCCAACTATTATGTAACTATGATTGAAGAAGACGAAGAGCAGTATGTACAATAAGTACATATAACGTCTGTTAATACAGAGAATTAAAGAAAATACCGAAATTTATCTACAGTATCACACTATAAAAACCACATTGTCACACGCCAATTATAAAACTGTAAGAAAGGTTGCCGATTACAAACTGCGATGCAAATTGAAGACTGAAAATTTCTGTAGGTATCTCGGGCTAGTACATACATTCAGGTAGCACTCACACTCACTGGTTCAAAAATATCAGGATTATTATTTATTATTATTTTTCAATCGTTTTCGCTAGAATTAGACACATTAAAACTTACTGGAACTTTATATTTCCAATTTCGTTCTCCACAATTAGGTATGTAATTAATGAATCTATGGGATGATAGAATAGACCATAGTGGAGTGTAGACCTCGGAGATACTGTACCGTTAAAGAAACATTTTAAATAAATGTAAATAAAATTCATTGTTATACACAGTGTTCAATATAAAGTATTTACCACTGCCATCAGAGCTACGACAACTGTTAATTCGAAACACAATTGTGTTTAATATGTATACTACGATGGTAAAAATTGGAAGAGAGAAGAGAGACGAAATTTTGAGTAAAAAATATTGCCATGCAATTAAAACTAAAATTAGTTTTACGTTTCTTTTACGTTAAATTAGATGAATCGAGCTTGATTTTACTATTTCTAGTAAAAAATAATGAGAGGTGACACAAAATTTAACAATTAATATTGATTACAACAAATAAGACTGGATAATTGAATGGACGTTAGTGTAATTTTTGTTATTATTAATGTTACATACAGGATTTACAAAACGATTTTTAATTTTATATGTACTGTCATTCTGAAATATGTCCCTCTATTTCAACAGGTGATAGCTGACCTTAACCCAAACCCAAGTCTGCAAAAAGGGCGGCCCTATCTTCATTTTAAATTTTCGAAAAATGTCATTTTTTGAATACGTATTTGATTCTAAGTAGTTCAATATATGTCGCGTTGAAAATCAACTTTTTTGGCGGGAACAACATGAAATATTGCGAAACAATTTTTGTTGTCGATAATAATTCGGCGTTATTTTCATATTTTACTGAAAACTAAAATATTTTTTCTGGCACACCCTTCAACATAGGACAGTCGTATTTTGCATTATTGGGGTTGGGACAGCTATCACAGCTGACAGCTATCATATAATAGTTATTTACGAACCAAGTGCGGGAAGATGTCTTCACGCAAGAGGTTTGTACAATATTTTTTGTAACGAACACAAGAAAATAAAGATTAAAAAAGCATGATTATTTCTCATTGTCACTGGCTTGTTACCGACGTTACCGACATTGACTGACATTTCGTTTTTGTTACGCTACGACGTAACGTAATGGCAATAGATGGCGCTAACCAATTTGCTAACTAATTTGAGCTATTTCTTTTTTGTTATATGATTTTAAATAACGAAACTCGTGGAAATGGTGTTATTTCTATTAAGACGACTTCTTTTTTTCACGTTTCAAAGTACCAGTGTTTTTTGCAAATTTCCTATCTGCCAGTTGCGTGCGGGAAATGTTACTTTGAAGGATGTGAGTACAAAAAATATTATTTAACACTCACAATTTTCAAAAACGTACTTATATATTGTCATTTGCATGACATTCTACGCCTGCTACATAAAAGTCCCATATGTCGTTGACAAACGGCTGAATCTAAGATATGATTTAATGAGCTGATCAGGAGATTAAAATTTTACTTAGAATAGATATTTTAATTTTCACTGTGATTCAAATAAAATTTTGCTTTCGCAAATTTATATTTTATATACAGTTCTAGTGTCGTTATCTCGTGGCGCCATCTTACGAATTACAATTCATTTATCTAATCTCCCAGCGCCTCCATAAACGTGGAAGAAACTAAAACATGGTTTGGGTTATTAAAGATGAAACCCCATGATTAGAACATTTTTCAATTTCATTTGTGACTAATTCCAAGCGACTGAAAGTCGCTCCATGATATGCTAACGAAATCCCTGTTCGAGACTGTTTGCTCAAACAGACCCAATAATCTCTTCCACGAAGCCGTTCATTTATATATGTGGAAAGTACGTTAAAGGTTTACCAATATTCTCCTTTCTATTATGGATAGCATTTTCCAGCAATCAATTCAAATAGAGTAGAAAATCGATAGAACACGATTCTCGATGTCGAAGGCAAATTGCAGCATCTAATCAAGAAAACTGCAAGAAATTGGACAATCTAATAATAGAAAATCGCCGAATTATAGTATAGTATAGCTTGTGAATTCACACTTTCGAAAGGATAGTGTTCAAAATTATTCATACCAAGTTACGCAAATAAAAGGACTATTATGAATTCAAATTTAATTAAATTTGTTAAGAAAGACTATATTTTAAAGCTCATATTAAAATGTTTAATGTCTTATTTTTATTAGGTAGACTGAAATTTATATATTTTCAAGAATCAGGTTTAATATGCATACTAAACAGATATTTAACTTTTTACCTATTCGACAGAAAAATTACTACTCGAATACTTACCGAGTGTATTTTATATAATAGATTCAACTTGACTAAAATTGAATTTCTAATCGCATGCATCGACAATTTCCATCTCAGAATTATCGATTTAAATTATGTGAGAGGACTCACTTCACTCACCTATACATTAAAGATTTTCCGCAGCATCATAAACCCGCTTCAGCACCATTTTCTTTATTCCAATATAAAGAGTAATAAAAACTGAACATACTTTAATAAAGTGGCTCGAATAAATGAAGCTTATTACGGTGTGTACTTACATAAAGAAGTATCGACATTTTAAAAGCATATTTTATAAAATGTGTCGTTAAATTTATATTTTTGATATGTGTGTGTTTGTATAACAAGGTGAGGTATAATGAACGAAATGGAGATTTTATTGTGCAGATAAACGATTCTATCGTATTCAAATTTAATTCAAGAAAAATTCTTTGAAAATGATTTTAATTTTATAGTTAATTTTGGTCTCTGTTTCTCTCTATTTTGGAAAATAGTCTGATCATATTCGATGACCAAGACTTCCATTCCTTTTTTTTTAACCTGTGCATAAAAACCTAAGTCATTTTGCCAAACGTCTTCTAGGGATTTTTCTTAACAATTGTCTTATGACACGGAAACATTTCGGGAGTCAAACTTCAATTTAATCGTCCAATACAACATTTTGGTTGAAGAATATTTAAAAGAGAAAAAGAAGGTAAAAGCTGGTTGCAACAAAAAAATGTAAGACCGCCGAATTATATGTGAGAAAAATGTGTTAAAATTTCGTTTCATTCGTAAGATTTTGTCAAAAGATTCCGAACTTGATTGAAAAGTCGATAATGTGTAAATTTCGTTCAGTGTGACGTTAACTTTAAATTTATATTCATTTTGAATTATTTGTGCCGCTCAATTGTAATTTTATGTCCTACTGATAAAAAAACATATAAACGGAATTTTATAGGTGAGATATAAGTTTATATCAAATAAAAATGTCCGTTTCAGATTTTACACAGACTTTATAGTTTACTATTCAATTTCATTTATTGGCGTTTTGCAGTTTGCGATATTCGCCAAACATTTTTGTTGATTATTACGTATTAATCGAATTTCACATTTGACAATTATGATTTTACACATACCAACAGTGTACGACATCGTTTGAACGATAATAGATTTTGTTAAATGATACGTTGAAAATGAATTATCGTTTATGCCAGAAATATTTAACCGCATTGTGTTTATCATGTTGCGTGATTTATTTCATGTTTCAACATACAACGTTTAAAGCGCAAGAATCTCAAATTTGCGTGCAAATTACCTAACTTAAGTTATCGTCTAAATTCGAATATAAAAAATAAATACACAATAAAATATAAAAACGACATTAAAATTAAAATATGTTGACTCTTATACAGGGTGTAACATTAGTGCGATATTCTTCCATATATCCATTGTTATGCAAAACACAAAAAATATTTTGAGACAAAAGTTGTTTGGATTTATGGTCTCCACCACCTAAAATTATTTTCAGTTATACGGAGTGTTTCGTTTGTGCGCAACCACGAACAACTTTGAAATTTTAAATGGAACAGCCTATATATTATTACATTTTTGAATTTCCT